>CAJPEV010000357.1:109285-134852 GCA_905338385.1 Darwinula stevensoni | reverse complement strand
CTACATCTTCATTAATGAAGGGATACTCTTGCATTTTCGTATTTCACCTTCCAAAAAGGTGAAATACGAAATATATCCATGTACAGCAAGAAGTGGAAGAAGCGAACAGTGGCCAATCATGCTTGAATGATTCCTTGCTAAAAATGAGGGAAATCAATTATTGCCTTCCATGAGAAGATACCAGACTGGTACTCTACATGTGCAAAGAACTTAGTAACTTTTTTCTTCAAAACTGAATACATTCCATCATTGAGAGTTTCTTTTTCTAGGAACTGAACCCAACTTTCACCTAGTGCTTTTGTCAACTTTTTATTCAGAGTTCCACATGACCTTATTCAAGGTTCAAGGGTACAGTTAAAGGTCAATGCATTCAGACTTTTACTAAATTCCTATTTCTCTCCATTTTTTAAAACCATCTTGACATATGCAAGCAAATGGCATCTCAGTCATGTATCTATCTAAAGCAGGACTTCCCAACCATTTTCACGTACGACCCCATAAATCATGATCATACCATTCAGGACCCTAAGAACAGGAAACAAGTTCGACAGACTCCCCTCACCTATGCACTAAAATCACAAAGAAAAACATAACTTGGTTTTAGGTGCCAGTTCGCAAGGTACGGGTCTTTGAAGTGAGGTCATTGGATTGTGACTTCAAAATTTGACATGAAATTTACTCCAATTGGACTATATTTTGAAACATGTTGGTTGAGCCATGAACATTATATGTACCAAATTAGAGATAAATCTGAAGGGGTGCTATGTTGAAATGGCTGTTTCGGTGGGTGGATGGACACAGAATGACCCAGAATGAGGATATCCATGCCCATTATGACCTTCGAAAAAACCTTCAAAGACTTTGCTCTTAGGCCCCAATTAATCCTCCAAGAATCTTGCTTTCATTGCTGCACAAATGCTCCTTAAACACCTTGACTACTTTGTATATTCAACAGCAGCACTAGCCTTGTACCATGTATCATAGCAGAAAAAACTGCAATACCATGACCTTTAGCTATGCAGATTGAGAATCCCTCTGGACATAACTCTCCCTTAGAGATTTGAAGTGACACAATGAAAAAGATGAAGTTGAGATGTGATGTCACAAGGGTGGAAAGAATAGCATGTGTTGAGTTTTAAAAAAGCGAACTCCCTTTTTACAGGATAATAAAACTCAAATGTGAAACCACATAGAATGCATGCATAGAACACTCACGACTTTCCTGGGTGCTGGTGGCTTCCATGATGGCTGAACTGTATCCCTTTGTTGATATGGCTTTTACTTGGCATGGGTCAGACCAATCCAACCAGCAATCACAGTGAATGCTCAAGTTCTTCAATAACACATGCTGCTCAAGGCAGTGGCATGATCCATCTGAAGTCATAGGGGAGTTGCAAGTTGTCTTGGCAATTCATAGTCCAAGAAGATGGCTGAAAATGAGATATGGATGTGAGAGTCAAATATAAAGGTAACATTTATACAGATTTTACTGCAGATTGTCATTTAGGTCATAGTTGTGCAAATAACAATAATCATAAAAATTTCAATAAATTGGCAGGTGCAAATAGCTGAAGACTCGGATGCAACTGAGTAACTCTTAGAGAGGTAAGGTGGAAAAATTGGCTTCAAATGTGTATTCAGGCATGCCTAAGCCAAAAGAACCAGAAACCATGACAGAATAAGAACACAAATGAGAATTAGTTCTTGTAATAAAAAAATAATTAAGACACTTACTTGGCAAGCATTAAGTCACTTTTTCAATGACATTCACAAATAATGTTTCCTCTCCTGGGAGGACAACAGCAAGGGCTGGGTTTGATGATGGCCATATCAGGCTTACTGCCAAGAATGCTTGGAACCAATGTCAAACTTGGAAGAGGAGGAGTCATAGTGTATGTCAAATACACTCTGACTCCTCTTCCTCAATATGTTCAAGATGGCAAGGAGGAAATTCAGAGGAACATTCATCTGGTTGTGCCCATGGATATTCAAATGACTTCCTCTCGCAAGATAATAATGCAACATCATATAGGTTTTCCCTACTAATTCCAGTGAAGGTCCATTCAAATTCAGCAGCGGTCGTTTCAATTCCAGCAGTGCTCCTCTCTCCTCCTGGTAATCCCATTCAATTTTGCCATTCACCATTTCAATTTCAGCAGTGCACGGGGAATATCATGTTTCTGGTAATTAACATGGGAATGAGGAATAGGGAAGGAAAGGGCACAAACACATGGGGTATTTTTGGCGAATGATCATTTTATTATGCAAAGAAAACACATGGACATTGACACTGCTTCTATATATCGATATGTTCTCTTCTTTTGGTGTCTAATCAAGTATGTTAGTGCATAGCAAAACCATGCAAAGCTCTTCTATTTTCTTCTATTTTCCCAACTGATGCCTCTCTTATATCTAACAGTTTCTCTATCTGATATTGCTGCAAGTTTTGTTCTGGTCTTTGTTGTCCACGTCCTACCTGTGTTTCAGGAATGTACACCTAACATTTGACAACTGCCTTACATGAAGCGTGGGCATATTCTGTCGGATTCAAGAAAGGAAAATATGCCTGCAGAAACTTCATGCAAATGTTAGGAACATCATTTGGGACCAAGGTTTATTTATGAGGTCTAACATTACCCAAGATGACAAACTGGTTGATCTGATGGCAAAGTCATGTGTACATGTCTCAGGAGTTCCTCAAAGAATTCCTGGAAGGTCAAACATGTGCCGCATTCCTGTTGTTCCTTTGCAGTAAAAGATTATTTCAAGCATGGAAATGAACATGAATGCATTCTACGTGGAGGACTCACAGCAAGGAGCAGCTGATTTTGAATATTCAGTTCTAGTTTGTTATCTTAGATAATGCTAGACCCCACAAATGAGCCTTAGTTCCAGATGACTTTCCTAACGTTCATGTGAAGTTTCTGCATTAGCACATTCGCCTTTCTTGAATCCAACAGAATATGCTCAAATCGCATGACAGAAATGCTTTGTGTGGTTTTGCCATGCACTGGATCAGATGCCTAAGAGTAGAATACTTATCAAAGGGTAGAATCAGCGTCAATGTCCATGTGTTTCCCTTTGCATAATAAAATAATGATTATTTGCCAAAAAAATACCCTCTGTGTTTGTGCCCTTTCATGCCCTATTCCTCATACTCATTAATTCCCAAAAGAAGAGATTCTATTGTGCTGCCAAAATTGAAACAGCAAATGCCAAAGTTGAAAATTACCTGCCAAAATTGAATGGAAAAACGGGAAAGACACAGGAGAACTGCTGAAATTGAAATGGCCACTGCTGAATTTGAATGGACTTTTGTCCAAATTCATAGGGAAAACCTATAATATCACAAGGCAGCAACAGTAGGGCATCAAGCATGAAATGCCTACAGAGGAGGTGGGATAATATGCGATGATGCTCACAATGATGCTTTGTACTTGACAAATGCATTAGATTTGTCCCCTTTCCCAAATAGTAAGGGTGGGAAGCCTAACCCTTTGACATCGGGTGATGCATATACGCGTCCTGCAGGATTAGGTACTGATAGCACCTACTTTAAGCCGAATTTCCTTTGTAAAACGATACATGAAATCCCTGTGAACATTGCCATACAATTCCTTGCATTCTTCTGCATTTGTAAGTGAGTAGTGATGGCATCAAGACGTGTTTCAAGAAGATTGAACAACGAGGAAATTTCACACCTTCTGAACGACACAGCTTCGGACTTTGATTCGGACACTGAGCTTGTGGATAGGGCTGAAATTGAGGACTTTGGTGGTGAGTCAGATACTTCAATGTGTGATGATGAACATCCAGGGCCAAGCAAAAGAGCCAGAGAACGAAGATGGGTACAGGGACCGTTTGACCCTATATTGTTTGGCTTTGACAGCAGTCAATGTGGCATGAACATCACTCTGTCTGACACCACGTCGCCTCTTGCTTATTTTGAACTCTTCTTCAACGTGGATTTGGTTCGGTTGATTCGTCAAGAAACCAACAGGTATCAAGAACAAAATCAGAGACTGCGACTTGAGAAAGCTGCTGCATGGAAACCAACCAGTATCAATGAGATGTATGCTTTTTTGGCCACAAGCATGTTGATGTCTCATGTGAAAAAGAATTGCCTTCAGGACTATTGGTCAACAAATCCTCTCCTTTCCACACCAATTTTTGGAGAACTTTTCAGTCGCGACCGATACAAAGGTATACTGAGCTACCTTCATTTCAATGACAGCAATCAACAACAATCTGGTGATAGGCTCCACAAATTACATTCATTACTTGAGCCTCTGAAGAAGCAGTTCACTTCCATGCTGACTCCATTCAGAGACTTGTGCATTGACGAAAGTCTTATGCTATGGAAAGGGCGACAGTCATTCAAACAGTATATTCCTTCAAAACGCCATCGATTCGGTATCAAGCTTTTCGTTCTGACAGATTGTGAGACAGGATACATACTCAACTTCATAATCTACACCAGTTCATCCACTGAACTAACGATTGACAAGAGCATCGGTATTTCTGGTTCCGTCATAATGACATTGATGAAGGACTATTTGGGGAAAGGTCACAATTTATTTGTCGATAACTGGTATTCGAGTCCAGATCTATTCGACCTGTTGCACATGATCAAACGGGTGCATGTGGAACTGTCCACAAAAATAGGAAAGGGCTTCCACCACTGAAAGTGAAGCTGAAACGAGGATCCATCCAACACTTTCATAGCGAGAATCTCTTGGCTCTGAAATGGTGCGACAAGAGAGAAGTATACATGCTAAGTAGCATTCATGGTCCTAATTTGGTCTGCACTGGAAAGAAGAATCATGCGAATGGTGATGAAATCATCAAACTGGAGTGTGTCGTATCCTATAATCAGAACATGGGTGCAGTAGATAAAGTTGATATGCAAACAAGTTTCACCGAAACCGTACGAAAATCTATCAAATGGTACAAAAAATTCTTCTTCCACTTGCTTGACCTTTCGGTGGTAAATGCTTATGCTCTCTTCAAGACCCAAAATTCCTGCATTATGTCTCTTGGAGATTTCAGACTGAAACTGATTCGAATGATTTTGGAGAAAAGTGGAAGTCAAAGGCCACCAGGAAGAGGAAGACCATCTTCAGGACATATTCTGAGACTGACTGCTTGTCATTTTCCGTCTAAAATTCGAGCCACAGCAACTCAAGCTTCTCCGAGAAGAAAATGCGTTGCTTGTGCCAACACCACTCAAAGACCTAAAGTTTGAAGAGACACATACTATGAGTGTATTTCATGTAACGTTGGCCTATGTATTGACCCTTGCTTCGCCCAATTTCACACTTTTGAAGCTTTCTGACCAAAAGATTGATGTTAAGATATCAGAATAAAAACTTTTTCTGAAAATTGATTTTTGACAAAAAACAATCCCGATGTGAAAGGGTTAAGAAAGACAAGAGAGATCAAGCAATAATACATGTTAGATCTTCCCATGCCATAGAACTACACACATGCAAAACTAGCTTGAAGGGTCACCCTATCAAGAATGACTATGTTTTGACTGAGCTTCTGGGAAGAGCATTTTCATACAGCCTCCCAAGCTCCCATTGATGGGAGTTTGGGATAAGATATTGATAATAAATGGAACTCATGTTCCATTTGTTATCAATGCATGAACTGTTCAAAATGGCTTCAAGAGATGATACCTGTGGGCATTGCAATGCCCATTCTGAGAGGTCTTCTGGCATTCTTCGAGTGTCAATGATTATCTTCCAATGTGACCTCCAGAAATGCCTTTTCTTCATCTTTCCTCAGCTGCCAAAACTTGTCAGAGCTGCAGAAATGGAAGTCTACCTTGTACCATGTCCTTCTTCATGAACACCAGGTACACCTTGGCTCTCTCAATTACTTATTTGGAAATTCAGATTAAAGGATGGTGGAAAAAGTACCAAATAACCAAATCATTAGTCCAAATGATAATTACACACTCCTCAACTTCCATTGCCAAAAATATATATAGCAGGAATGCTGACATGAGTGTCAATTAACGAATTCTCATAGCATTCCAATAGTCAGCATCAGCTGATGTGTGCAACAGAAATGATCATATAGTATGGGTCAAAAGTATGGCAACATGAGTGGACTAGGTTCATGGTTTGCTGTCCCTAAACTATGTTTCCTACCATAATTTAAACAGCTTAAGGACACTCCAACAATACAGTTAGTGAGATGTAGCCAGTGTAACTCATGCAAATGCACTGCATTAAGTTCATACAATGCTGACTTTGTTTGGGATCAAAATCAACATGAAGGTCCATGAGCCGTCTTTGGAGGTTTGGGTGAAAGCCATTTGCATGATTGAGGCTGGAAGGTCATGGAGGGAGGTTGCTGGCATTCTCGGACTGCACTCAGCAGGTGTCAGTCGCTGGGGAAACACCAGAAGTCCAGAGAGCCCCTAATCAAGGGCTTCTCCAAGACATCCAAAAACCCTTTAAATCTCAGCAAAAAAAAATTATATGCAAAAGTATCAGGAAAAGATGCATGTCCAGCAGGAAAATATCCTCAGATTAAAGGATTTTGGCCAAAAAAAGGTCTTTCATAACAGTACAATGCTATCTTATATATTATCTTGGTATCAAGTCCTACAAGGGGCCCATGAAGTTCCTTCTTATGGATGCCATGAAAGAGAAGCATCTGAAGTTTGCTGTGGAGTACAAATACTGGACTAGTAAAGACTGAAAACATGTGGTATGGTCAGATGAGTCTGTGCTTCAGCTTTTTCTGCCATTCAACTCACAGTGTGACAGGATCTGGAGTAAAAACTGCTACTTTTTCCCTCCTGTCACCACAGTCAGGCACCCACTGTGGTTCATGGGGTGGGGGATGTTCTCTCATCAGGCTTATTCAGAGCTCCATTTGATCCCACCAAAATAGTTTATGAGGACAATTTATTACCAGGAGGACATCTTCCAAAAGTCCAGTCTTGATACCTTTAACAGTATGACCATGGGAGGATCTATTCTGGAGCAGTACTTGGTTGAAAATCGGTCAAAGGCCATTTTCATGCATGATAATGTCCCTTGTCATGCCTCCAGAGCCACCACTGCCTGGTGCCAGAAGAACCTGCCAGCAATCTGGGAGAAGGGTCAGTGACCAGGCAACAGCCCTGACCCATAGAAAAAAATCTCAGGCAGATTCTCAAGGAGGAGGTGAAGAAGATGAAACATGCCACAAGCTGCTTGTAGCTCAACCAGAAACTCAAAAATGCATCAGTAGACTTGAATCCAGGCATTTGCAAAAGTGTAGTAAGAAGTATGCCTTAGCAAATGTAGTTGATTACCTATATGAAGGGAGATTGCACTAGTAAATAGTTTCATCACACTCTTTGGAGGGGCATGATATGAATATTTCCTGGGTTGAAATACTTTTGACCCATACTGTAGGCTGAAGACTGCCACCAGTATTGTTCCAATAGTAACACATGACAAATTACTTATCCAGAAAATTTTGGAAAACATCTAAGAAACTAGTACCTGCAACATATTATTCTTCTAGAAAGTATCATTTCCCAATAGTGTACTTGGATGCCAATTAAGTGAGCATGACAGTCTTAATACTGGCATATATCCTTAGAAAAATCATTTTAAAAAAACAATAGACATGCATTTGTTTATTAGAATATGACATGGCTTCAGAAATTGTTCATTCTTGGAATGAAAAATTCAGGGAAACCAAGTTTTTATCTCCCCTGCTGTCTATACTACTTGCAAAATGCTGCATCTGATTGGTGGTTTGAACCTTCCACCTCAACTTCAATCAGAGTAAAGAAAAGTGGAGCTAGCAGAGGAATTAAAGATAACAGGTTACATTAGGATTGGGCTAGATATGAGGTCCTGCACAATCACTGAGGAGAGATACAGGGTGTTTCACTCGCTATTGGCCCCAAATTTTTCCTTATAACTTTCAAACTAATTGACGTAATGTAGTGAAATGTGATACAGACATGCCTGCGCGAAGTGAAGGTCTGTTTCCTGTTTGCCGCTGTAGTCAGTACGGATGGTGCGACGATTCTGACAGTGGTGTTGTGTACTGTATCGTCCACATTCATCGTGCCTGTGTGTTATGTGAAATCCTGTACAGTATGAACCGGTACACAGTTGAACAGCGCGTGTTTATTGTCCGCACGTACTGGAAAACTACGTCGATAAAGGCGTGCCAAAGACAATTTATTGAGCAGTTTGGGGGTCGAAAACCACCGGCAAAATTCGCCATTCAGTATCTGGTGAAGAAACTGGAAACCACTGGAACATTGTTGGATGTCCACGAAGGAGGCCGTCTGAAAATGCCAGAAGCAACGGTGCAGGACGTGAAAAACAGACTGCTGGCCTCCCCGCAGAAGTCCTTGTGTAAACTGTCGCAGGAGATGGGGGTTTCCACAAGCACATGCCAAAGAGCTGCAAAAAAAGCCGACCTGCATGCATACCGTGTTACTGTTGTTTAAGAATTGAAAGCTCCCGACCAGCAGAAGAGAATCGCGTACTGTCATTGGTTCCAGCAATTTGCCAATGACAATCCCAGCATACTGAACTATACGTGGTTCACCGATGAAGCGTGGTTCCACCTAAGTGGTCACATTAATTCCCATAATACCCGTATTTGGGCGAGTGAGAATCCTCACGTGGTGTATGAGGNATTCGGCGGGAAATTGCGGCTGTGACTCCCGATATGTTGGTGAAAATCTTCCGTAACATGGAGCGGCGCGTTCAAGCATGCCTGGATGCTAATGGCGGACACTTTCAACACTTTCTATGATGTCATCATGTTTCCCATACATCAAGGTATGTCTGTGTCACATTTCACTACATTACGTCAATTAGTTTGAAAGTTATAAGGAAAAATTTGGGGCCAATAGCGAGTGAAACACCCTGTATAACTGCAATAAGAACTAGTCAATGTAACAAATGAACTTGTTGAAGTAATTAGAAAGAAAATTTGGTCATAGCAAAAGATTCCTTGCACACCCACTTAGAAGGGAGATTGGATATAACAAATTTCCTCTACTGCTAAGACAGAAAGAAGAAATAAATATTTTCTTGATTTTCTCTTTTCCCAGGAAAGCAAGGATCCAAGTTCCTATTTGGAGCCATCATTTCCAACTCAATGATTATCATGTTGAATGAGTGACCTCACTCAATGAGACAACATATTCCTCATGGCTCTTTCTGGTTCATTCAGCAACCCAAAGGTTTGCAGCAATATGTGCATGGCTTCAAGTGGTCATTATGCCAGCAGTAGAGCAAGGGCACATACAGCAAAGAGGATGTACTTGGCTAGTAAATTGAAGTTCAGGATGGGGGACAGGAAAGTGGTGAGGTATCTGCAAAATTCCAGGGATTTATCATTGACACCTACTTCCACCATCAAAGATGGAGAATAATATCTGAGGAATTCTTCAGCATGAGCTTCACTCTGGGAAAAGAGCCAAGTGTTGTGAAATATCATGATATAATTTTAATGGAGGGAGTTAAGCAAGCATGTCCCAAAATATACCCTCTGATGGCAGCAGAATTTAAAAGAAAGCCACAGAATGCGGGAATGTGGATCAACAATTTTTGGTGCATTTTCAGGTGGAATATTTCACTTTTCATGGACAGATATGGGATCTCCTATGCGAGAGTTAATGAAGAAGCTGGATGCATACAACATGAAAATGTACAGAAGAGAAAGAATGCAACTTTTTCAAAGTAGAGAATAAACCTATTGTCCAGAGCAGATAAAATAGGATACATGGGGCACCAGCCATAGAAGCTTCATGAATCTGCACCATTTCACCAGCTAATCCTCATGAAGGTTACACATAGGATATGCTACTTGGGTTCAGATCAGAGTGCCAGGGTTCATTAACATTCCACATATACAAGTGGGAATGCTACATGCATGGGAGTCTCTCTTCCGAGGCATATTGAGCATTTGCTCTCAGAAATAAAAACCTGACTTTGTTTTGAACCTGTGCCACAGGAGCAAAACTAACTACCAAAAACGCCACTCACTTGTCCCTTCTGACATTTTCAATGCCAATTACAGAAGCTTCTCTCCTCCACCTGAGAAAACTATGCATATTACACGGTGCTCCAAAAGCTTCTGACCCACCCTCACATAATATGGCAAAATGCTATTTCAGCCACTGTGAAAACATTCTGCTTATATACACAGGCTATATGATTCAGGTGATCTGCTCAGAGCAAGAATAGGGAGTGCTGATGCAGGATGGAGCCCCATGCCACACTGCTGTCTTCAAGAACTTGGAACTTTCTGGACCTCAACACCAGGAATACCTACAGAACAGGTTCCAGCAAGGTGCTTTGCATCAGTCCCTCCCCATAAATCAGGCATCAGTCATCACAGGGGTACTCAATGGAGTGAGAAACCAACATGACAAGTGCCATCTGCCAATTGCTTGCAAACTCCAGAACCCCGATCCAAAGTTCCTGCAGGTCTGCAAAAGTCATATTAGGTATTGATGTCAGAGTGGCACCTAGGGTGCTGTTGGCCAAGTGGAATGTAATTAAATTAAAATATTCCCATTAATATAGTCTCCATCTTCCACTTTAGCGGGTCAGAAGCTTTTGGAACACCCTTATATTAGAGGAAAACTAATTCTAAAGTCATTTTAAATGGAAGTAAATGACCACTTCCAGTTTAAAAAATTACCAACACCATATAACAATTTCAGAAGCAACATCAACGTAATAATGGGATTCAACTTCACCCTCAATGTGCTGAATAGACTTAACCCTTAACTTTTAGTGTAAAAGGTGGCACAAAGCACTGACATTATAATTACCAAACAAAAACAAACAAGCCAAGCTATGAAAGACTTAAATGTCAGCTAAGAGGATGAGTCACCAAATGGTGAAGACTGGAGACTGTTGACTTGCACCTTTCCTAGTAGAGAAGGTATTGGTTTTCATTTTCTCCTCAACTGTGGAGAAGAGCACCTTGAAAGAAACTGCAACCAAATCTTTAGGGTGACATGTGACCCTGAGCACACAAAAAGACAGTCTTTCAGATCTAAATGTTGATTTCAGCAATTACTTCAAAATATAATTCAACTCTTTCAGGAGAAAAGTGTTTGGGGAATCTTAGTAGTTCCCAAAAGCCCATTGACACTTTACCTCCTGTTAGCAAGAGGATTATGATTCCATGTCCCAGTGCTTCAACTCTTCTTTCAGTACCTTATTTTGGAATGAACATCTTTGACACAAGCTACTCTTTAATGGATGCACTCGGCCAGGAGAGAACTATTATCACCCACTGTGAATCTGCAAACAGCTAAAACACTCAAGCAAATGATCTATCAGCATTGAAGAAACTAAAACTCACTTGAGGCATCATCCTTGGCAAAGCATTCCTTCCTTGAAACATCATTCATCAAGAGGGATGGAAGATGCATATGGGTGTCTTTGGACAATGATGCTCTCCATCTTGAAACTGCAAGGCAACAGCCTTGTTCTTGAGACAAGTAACATCCTGGAGATCAGAGACTCGAGGTCACCTGTTTTGTAGAACATGCAAGAGCAGTCTTCTTTCAGAGCTTTTAGAGCTACCAGGGTCTGCTGGATTAGTTCCTCCAAGTTCATGGATGAGATATCCACCTCCTCCCCAACTATGAAATCCATATGAATGAACTTCAGGAGCTGAATCTGGAAAAAAGTGGCAAAAGGCTGTGATTATGCGTGACACCCACTCAAAAAAAAAAAAGAACCCTGATCTAGCAAAGAGAACCAATTTCTGGAGTTCCAAACACTGTGACTATATCATCATCTCAGTTCAATACAGTTTCATCAGACACTTTCATTAAAAACCAGATGATGACATCTAAATAATGCATATGGACAGCAGATTCACGAGATCTGTTGATTTTGTGCGAATACACCCAAGAAAGACAAGAAATTCACAATTTGCCAAGGTTCCATCTGCCAGGGACTCGAAGCTTCAATTCAACAAGGTTCTAATATCAGTTCCTGGAAAGGAGGCCACAAAAAAGACTTCCGATTGGTTTAACTCAGGTTAAACATTCACCTTTTGTCACCAACCAATCAGATCTCTTGGTACAATTAACATCATTGAATGAGACTTAAACTTTCATTTAAATCATGATAAAGCAAGATGGCATGGGTAGAGGCTATATCTTGAATTGGTTTCAAAAGATGATGTGTTATTCTGAAGGAAACTCTCATTACTTCTGAATTTCAAATGACAATACCCTTCACAGATGGTGGACTGTAAAAGATGCTTCCAGCAGAAACACCTGAGAGCACATCATAGAATGCATATGGAGGCTTTTCAGCATATATCAAATGTTCTAAGGCATTCTCTGATGTACTCTCTTGTGGTTCTTGAAAAGCCAACTTTTTTTACAGTGTATTTTAGAGGATAATTTCTTGTAGTTTCAGTCTGTTTCAAAGATGCACTTGCTGCTCAAGGGTTTTCAATAGTTATGACAATCACTTTCCAGTGATGGAGAGACTTGTCCCCTGCATTGACACAGGAACTTTGGTACTGAGTCCACCAGTCAATGACCTGGAGGTCACACCTCCTTGACCAGAACAACTGGCCAAAAATGTGTGCAGCATTTTGTGAGGGGAGACACTCAGCATTGAGAAGATACAGGATTCTCCACATAATGCTGAAATGGATGCTGGAAGTTCACAAGATCTACTAGTATGACTTCCTTGATTAATTATAAAATTAGAAGAGTCAGATGATATTTGATGGGTTAGGCTGCATCTTGGAGGAAAAAATACTCATTGATGGATAATTGATATATCCTTAAACCAAATATATGCAAGGAGATTGACTGAATTCCAGGCTAATTTTAGACAAGCACTATTGGGAGATCATCTTGGAGTTGGATGGAACCCTTTATTATGACCCATCCCAGAAAATGTATATATTAGGGGACTACATGGTTTTATCTCACTTACAATCTGATAGAATATTTAGAAACAAAATTTATTAAGACATTCATGTCTGCCATTGCCGTTATGAAGTATCAAGAATGCTACAATTTCTAAATTCTTCAAATAACACCACCAACAACATGAAGAATCCTCCAAGGGTTTGACGGACAACCTGGACATCCGACAACTTCAAAATCGGATGATAACATAAAAAATGCGAGAACTTTGGTGGGAAGTGATTGTCGTCTAATTGTCAGAATGATTGCTGAAGAACTGTGTATCAATAGAGAGACAGTATGATTGATTTTAATGGAAAGTTCAACATTTCAAAGACATCAGTTGGTTTTTTCCCAATTTTGATTAGAAATTTCCCATTGATTCTTTGTTCATAATATTATCACCCATTTTTTTGACGAGTGCCCTTAACACTAGTTTAAGTAAAGTGGTATTGCTCTGCAATCACTAGAAGTATCACAAGTTTTCAATCAACATTACAAGTCAAAGCATTGAACTGCAGCCCTTGTGCTTAATGTTCATGCTTTGAATTGCATAATGCATAATTCCCTCAAGTAGATAAGATGAGATTCTTTTCTCCTTGACAATAACATGAAACTCCATGTGAAACTGGTCTTTTGAACCTAATGCTGGAGAAAGGTATTGTATCTGTGCAAATGCAGGTCACAGATTCCTCTATTGTCCAATCCAGGTCCCCATGATTATCTGGCACCTCTACATGACTTGCATTGGCTTTTCAAGTTTAGTACTTGTGCAGATGAAATCAATCATACTCTTCTCAAGTTAGCAGAATACAAGAGCAGAAAAAGGGAAGTGGAAAACTGCACTTATTTTCCCCTAGTATACCAATGCTATGCCAATATTAGCACCCTTGGGGCAAGTAACTGAAATTTCACCAGACATGAACCAAAATTCTTATTGCATGTAAGATGCATTCACAGCATAATGGCTGATGCAGAACTCTCCTTCTGAGGAGAATTTTTCACACAGTGGTGCACTTACAGGGGCATGAGATCATCCTCATAGATGGCTGTTGTCTGTGCGAGTAATCCATGGAAGTTTTCTCACAGGCAATGGTAATCTAAAAGTATGATAGACATTCAAATACATTGAACCAAAAAGGGCAATCATGAAGGCTTTCCTGTAAGAGATACTTTGTCCTTTCAGCTCCATCTCTCTCATGTTTTATGCATGCATACATATTGCAGAAGAGGTGTCCATTGTATTTCCAACAGCAGTGAAATCATGGCATCAAGGGGACCGTAGTGCCATCTGTGAAAGAAATGCAAAATCTCTAAAAGTGACATCCAATGATAATGGTTGTAAAAGAAAAAATACATGTACTTAGCTGAAATAAGTATTGCAACAAATTTCTTTATGTTATAGTGTAGATATACTGAGCAATATTAGCCAATATTGAGGCTCTCACACTCCACAAAAGAATTTCTTCAAATATTCAATAAAAGGCCATAGGTTTCAAGAGCCTGGATGTTTGAACTTATTATCCCCTTCTTAGAATTAGAAGAAGGAAAACAGCATTTGCAAATAGATTTTTTCAAAAAATAGTTCCCACTTTTGATGAATAGGTAAAAAAAAAGTAGTTCAATGAAGAACACTGCACACTTCTAAGCTAAGCTGCAATCATATGCTATGATTTTGCTCATATGTACCAGCTCATACATGGGCTTCAGGCTAAGGCAAATAATGTGCATAACCAGATAAACACTGAATACATGAGCTCAAACCTCATATACTTTCCAAGTTCCAAAATATATATATAAAACTGATGATCATTATGAGCTCCTCAGACTGGGCCAATTAAGCTGAACAGTGGTTCACACATAAATAAAACTTTCAAGTTCATGTAGAAAACTTTGTTTTGTGAAATTTTGGTGGAGAAATACAATGAGGGTCATGGAAAACAATGTTCATTTTTGATCAATGCAATTTTTTTTTAACAATGACAAATGTTAATAACAATTAACAACAGCTCATAAGCTTCAACAAGCTTCCCACAAAGGGTTCCACAGTGGTGGATTCATCCTTGCATGGAGGAAAACATTCTCCTGAACATGTTTGGGAAATTTGGATCCCAAAGAATGTTCCGATGGACAACAACAATAGCTTTTCCAGGGCATCTAGATCAAGGAAAGGAGCAGCTTGATAGACAGTATTCTCAAAGTTTCCCCGAAGGTCTGTTTTTTCAAAATGCTCCTGGACTTCACAAATCTGGCATTGAATGAAGGTCAGAGACTGAGCTGGTGATGTAAACCTCCTGCTACATCAACATGAGATTGCCAGAGGATGCAATAATTTGTCATTAAATTTTGAGCGTCTTTATTGAACATCTCACATGCAGAACCTAAAAGCATGCAATGTTTGAAAAAAAAAAACCTTCTAGAATTAAACATCAGTTGTCTTTGTTGGGATATACCAAAATTACATAAATATTGACTTAAAATAAACATTAAAGTTATATCTTTGAGTTCGGCAATCTTAAGCTTAACTCATCCATTCTAAGGGGTTCAAAATGAGCATCAGCTTCACCCATATATTTTTGAACACTCAGTACACATGAGAAAACTTCTGATAGCCACCAAATTAACTAACAGTGAATAGTTCAAAGGCTGCTAAACCTTATTTTGTAATTCATTGATTTTGCCACAGGTTGACTTCAGGCTATAAGTGATTGTAGGTAAGACAGACAGACGTGGAAGAGTGTCAATGGTGCATGGACAGATTTCCTTTAGGAGAACATTCTTTGGGAGATTTCAGGTCTTCTAAATTAATATGACATGCAAAAATGAGAGAATACAATATTTGGTCTAGAAAGAACCTAATAGAAAGGTTTTAAAAATTTACAAGAAAAAACTAGTCACCTTTCAATGAGGTTTGGCTTGATGTAATAAATAATGAGCAGTTCCAGAGGATCACATACATATATCTAAGAGTAATGCTTTTGACCTGGTGATTTGAGTGTGCAATGGGCAGAGGCCATCATGTGATGAACATAGGGTGGAATGAGTTCATGCCATACTCTCAATTGGGAGTTTGCATAAGCAAAACTCTAGCCTTAAGACATTCTTAGACATATATACATGATGGATGGAGGGGGGAGAATTGGATTCTTGACCCTGGATGGAGAATGGCAGAAGTTATGCCTGATAGGCTTTGTAACTAAACTGAGGCAGAGCAAAGAAGAGGAAGACAGATCTTGAGTTGCATGTCCAGCTCTGAATAAGGGATCACCCACCTCCAAAAATAGTATTCTGGACCTTTGAGACAACTCCAGCTTTACGTCAGCTATGTTTGCCTTTGAAAAAATTCCAGGTTTATGTTAGAAATGGATCAGCCTGAGCCACGTAAGTGGCTCAGGCTGATTCATTCCTTTGTTTTGTGCACACCTGGTATGTCTAGTCTACATCTCATGCATTTCAAGCAAGCACAATACACAGATTGGCTTCAGTGCTTGTGAACATTCTTTTCAGGCTAAGTAAGAATGACAGTAGTGACAGTAGGACTCCATGTGCACAATAGAACAGACAGCCCCACATGAAAGCAAATGGAATGAATGCCCAATTGACAATTTGCAAAATGCATGGAAGGCCCTTGAATGGTTTCTTTCCAATTTGACATGGTGAACTTCTCATTCCTGAAAGGAATGGCAAGTGTACACAGGGTACATCATTTCCCTTGCCATTTCACTCAGCAAAGCCCAACATAAAAACTTAAGTGAAATTGCTCAATTCAACTCTTAGCAGGAAGACAGACAACTGGTCCAGTTCCCAGTGACATCTGACAAATCATAAACATCACTTCATGTTGCACATTATATATTTTTTAAGCCTGTGAACTTCTCAATCCCTCACCCCCTCAAATTCCTATCAACTCTTCCCACTTCTACTACTCTGTCAAACCTTGTTCAACATTTGTGATTTCCTCTCTTCACTCCACTGAGAAAAAATGCAGATAAGGTTGATCACAGTGTAAAACTAAGAATAATAAAGAATATCCAAAGTGTCCAGAAAACATGTTACATTTTGCACTCACTCTCAGAAGCAATCACACAGGATGCAATATGCACAAATATGGAACATTATGACCACAGAAGCTATGGTGGACAGAGATTCATGTTATGAGAAGAAATGCATACCCTCCACACAGCATCCATTTACTTACAGGCAGTAATGAATGCAAAAGACTATGTGTTCCATTGCAAGACAGCCCTTGGCTGGAGTGACATTGTGGACATCAGTGATGATGGCAACTTTCAACTGCTGGACATTTGCAGGCTTGGTGAGGTACAAATTGTTTTTCATAACATCATTCCTCCATTGTCAATCAGGTGGCCATGTCATCCAGACTGGCTACATAGAGCTGTCAATGTTGGCTACAAATTGTAACATTGTGATTCTAGCCCATGATTGAAGACACCAGTGCTTACTTCACTTATGACTTCACCGCAGTGAATGGGTTGTTCCTGTGTGAATGTTTTTGGGACTGAGTCCAAAATGTAACATGTTTTCTGGACATAGGGTATTTTATACAAGCATAATATAAAAATATTTACCATTAATTATTAATCATAAGAAGGAATGACTAGTATGCCTGATTTCACAATATTTTGCATATTTTAATTGAAATTAATAGAAGCTGGTGAGGAGGCTATGGGCAAAACTATATGGAGCATAAAGAGTTAATGATTCTCTATTCAGAACTCTCCTCTGCACTTCCATGGACTGAGTATCGCTAATGAATTTGATCCCATATTATGAGACCAGCAGATTGTAACAGGAAGCAGCAGAGGCAGGGTGCAACAAACCTTTTCCATCAACAGATCAACATGTTCTGGGAGTGGTTTACAGTTTCATGAACATAGGCATTCTCACCAACGTCTCTCCAGGCACCCCACTCATCTCAATGAATGGTGCTTCTGGAGGAGATGATGATGAGTGCTTGCCTGTCACTTCTATATGGGAAGGTCAATATCACTTTGGACAATATTTTCAATGCATTATACCATATGTAACAACCTAAGTCTTGCAATCTGGTTCCAGAAATATGGGTGAGCTGATGGATTTTTGGACTGGTCCAACACCTGTCATTTGTTTTCCTTCCTCCAGCCCATTAAAGAGAAGGAAATACGACACTGTAGATTCATTTTGGATTTTCTTCATATCTAGTTTAGGTGAGACACACTGAATGGATCCCACTCGCCAGAAGCGCCTCTCATCAATCTTGAATACCTGGCTAGGCCTACCAGTGGGGGGTGGGACAGCATATGCACTGATGAGGATCTTTCTTGTAAATCACATTTGCCCATTTCTCCCTCTTCCTCATTTTTTCAATACTGATAGAGCATTCCAGGAACTTCTGGAGCATTTAAATGCCCTCTAAGAAAGCAATTGTAGGTTCTTCCACATATGGGTATCAAGCTTAACCGGAGGTATAGGGTTGTATGAAAAGTCACTGACCAACTTTTTGAATAAATCAAAAAGTATAGTATATATCAGAATTGCTTTATATCAGAACTGCATGGGAACTTGAGAGGGAAACATTTCATTGAAAAATAATGAGTGCTCCACTCAACAACATTCAAAAGAGCACTCCTCTTTGCTAATGCATTTTGTATTATTATCTTCAGCTTCAATAGATCACATGCTACATGGAGTGACATTCTCTGTACCTTCACTGAAGCACCTAACAATAAATTACTCATATGGGTACTAGACTATCTACCTTCGTTGTTTGACCATTGTGAGCATAAAATCTGCAGAAGGATGAGACTGCATTCACACGATAAAGTCTTTTCTGCCATCAATTGATAATTACCCAAGGCATATGATTTGGAACTATTAATCAAATTTAAGAGTTCAAGGTTTGGAATCTGACACACCTTCATGGAAAGAAAGTCCATGAAATCGCAAATGGTAAGGCCACTCGACTCATCCGCGCCAGTTTGCAAACACCTTTCGCTCCCTTCTTACAGTGTGCAAATATAATATAATCACTATGCTGTATCAAAGTGACCGTGGGAAAAAAGGAGGTGCCAGCATACATTACACCTGAGATTCTTGTCGAATCCGCTGCTCAGAAACGATTTCTCTCCCTGCGAACATTCAGGCCCGTCACAAATACAACGCTTGACGCGTTTGCGAAGTTTGACATACCCATAGCATCGCGTATATCAGGCGGAACATGAGGGCCTGAGAGAAGACCTCTTAAAGAAGCCGAGGAAGAACAGACTCTTCGGTGAAAATAATGTCGAGAAACCATACGGGCATGGGTCACTTCAGTCGAACGGCGAATCGGTTAGATAGGATCGGTACCTCGTGAGCACGTGGCGCGTTTCTTCGCTCTCGATGCCATCGCGTTGTGACGTCATCGTGACGTAATGGGCATAGTCTGCTCCGGCGACAGGTACACTAGAACGTCACAAAAATCGGCAAAAGAACGATGAGGTACTTAATGAAGTTTTGGTTCATGGAATACTCTGTTTTGTAGAATAAAGTCTCCTGGTCCCTGGATCCCTGGATCATGCCGAGTCGACTGTACGACGAGCCGTACTTGTGTACTTTTCTGTAATACTTTAACTTGATGGTTTTCAAAATGAAGACTTGCAGTTGTACTTACAAGAATTTTAGGAGTTTATAGTCATATTGTCGATATTCCACGTCATACGAAACCGGCACCGAAATGGTCGATGAGAAGAGGATACATCCATTCTCACATCTGCCGAGCAACAAAAAAATAAGAAAAAGAAAAAGGGGGATGCGGAATCCGAGCAAGATTCTATCCCCATACCTTTTTTTGCGTATGACGTCCTACAGCAGCATCATTTCGTTCGAGTGTGCTTAGTTTGGCCTGAAATGTGGGGGGAAACAAAGGATGTATGCTGCCTTGGCCGTGTCACGTCCGCCTAAAGCGACTTTTTCCACCCTCGATGGACGAAACGGTGTGTTACGAAATGGATTTCGTACGGGCGCATGACGAACGTTCGTTTAAATTTAAGACGACCTCATTTTTTAAATTTAAATCGTAACGTTCCCGATGGGTGCCGAGACTTCCGATCGAAGACTCGAAACGTTCTCCACGGACCCTTCCCTTTTCCCTCGGGACGTCCCGTCTTTTTTCGAGGCTTCTTTCGTTCTCGTCGTCGACGGCCCGTTCGACGCGGAGAAGGCGTCCCCGCACGTCTCGCACGAACGGTCGAGAGAACGAGAGGAAGTTTACCTCTGCGGCGGTTTTCGGCCGGTTTCGTCTCGTGGCTTTCGAACGAGAGCGATCGTTTGGATTCGGAACGATCGAGGACGTGGAGTGAAAATTCGAGGGTACCGTCCGACGCTTTCTCGTCTCGACCGCTGGCATTCGGCCTCCGCAGAGGAAGAGGATCGGTTCGATCGAGCCGACCCGAAATCGCGTCGATCGACCGGCGATCGAGATTCCCGTCGGATGCGGACCGTCGATCGAATCGGTCCGATCGGGTCGGGTCCACCCGTGCCGAGCCGCGACGAAGACGCGAGCGAAACGATCCGAATCGATCGTTTTCGATTTCGAAGGGGATTCCAAATCCCCAGGAACTCCACGAAACCCAACGACATTGCGTGAAGGCGGTGTCGATGTCGAGTGAGCCTCGGCTTCTATATATATATATATATTTTTTTTTTTTTTCGAATACACGAATCATTCTTTCTCCCCTTTGAAAACGGTGGGGCTTTTTCTAAATCACCCTCGGTCACCTGGTCAACAGCGCCATCTTGCGGAGGTGAAAAAAAACCTTCGACTCATGAACCTCTCTGTCAAGTAACAGTTGAATCCAACTGTCCCTTGAAAAGTTAAAGTTAAAAAAATTAATTGAATTCTGAGACGGTCGAGCACCTCACTTGAGGTGGAATGATCCACCTCTAAATTAACGTTCATACAACGCTGATTGAATGTTCGTTTGTTTGCTGGGCAGTTTCCTGGGAAGTAAGAATTGAGCGCAATGCCACGTGTGATCCGTTTTAAAAGTAATGATCTTTCCTTACGGTTTCTCGAGGAGTTCACCCTCTTCACGATATAGCATTGACTTAAGCCATATATCTTGGAATCGTGGAAAGTCATCGTCCCCCGCTTGTCCGCGCAGTAACGTCCCAACAAACAAGGCTACGTTGGACCAACGTTGCAACAACGTACCAAACGTTTATTCAATGTTGATTCAACGTTATGTGTTTAAAGTTGTTTGCTGGGGTGTTTGTATCATGCTATAAAGAATCGTTTCAGAAGGAGGCCTTGCGAATGCTTTCGTTTTGTAACAATGCTCTCAGCAACGTCCGAACTCAGATGGTTTTACCCTTCCTTCCTGGTCGATCGATCCTTCCTTCTCCAATCTCAGAATTTACCCGGAAAAGGAGGCGGAGTTCAATTCTCGTTGCCAAAAAAAAATTATTCATCCTTCGTGTTTCTATGATTAAATAAAATAATAAATCTGGAATCCATCAGATCATCCGATCCCGAGACGCAAACTCGTCCTCGTGACTTCAGTGCTGCCGCCGCCAGAGCGGCGACGGCTTCGGCTTTGCTTGCGTTCGTCGAGCTGCCGACGACGAACGAACCCGAGGAATACATTTTGGGGAACGAAGGTGGAGGATTTGACGAAGGAGAAAATTAGGTTCATCGTAACGGATAATTAGAAGCCGAGGGAAGCGGATGGGAAGCGGCTGGCCTTTCTCTCTCGTCGTCGTCGCCCTCGTCCTGGTCGCCGTCGGCGGACAGGAGGTGGAGTATGGAAAATGTCCAGATCGAAGTGGAATCGTGAGCAAGGATTTCGACCTCGATAAGGTAAAGTTCCTCGTTCGATCCTCGAGCGAGCCGCCAGCCGTGCAGTCCACGTGGGGGATTGCACGGCCAGTTTCCTCATTGGGAATCGTCGGACAACGAACGGGGCTGGGCTTGCATGTCGCGTCTCGCTTCCAGAACTGCATATCCTCTTTCCTTCTTTTCCGTTCCGTTCCCAGAGGGACCGTCTCTGAGGAGTGAAACGCGGATGTGCGATGCCCTTCACTCGCGGTCCTATTTCCCGGCAGACGAAAAACAACCGGATCCAATCGGGGGAGAGGGGAGAAGCTAGAGCTTCTTGCACTCCTGCTCACGGACGTAGGGCTTACCTTCTCTCCTCGAATCCGATCGTTTTCTTTCTCTCTGATCCGAAAGAAACCCTGGAGCATTTTCGCAGAGCGACACATCACTGAGGTTTTGGCCACGGTGCAGAGAACGGATCTCGTTTTCCGTCCCCTCGTTCCCATCGTATTCCCATGGTAAAACGCATCCGACGTCTCCGTTCCGCGAAACGATACGCGATGCTCGAGTTCCAGAGCGCGACGTGTCGCCGAGGAGCGCGTCATCTAAACTGAAATTTTTTTTAAGTTTTCGCAATTTAGGCCACCAGGACATCGAGAGGGGTAGGACGCGATCAGGGCCGCCCAGAGAGGGGGGGGGGAGGCAGAGGGGACAATCTGCCTGAGCCCTGCGTATCAAGGGGCCCCAAGGGGCCCAGGTAACACATTGACGTTGTGACAACGTTCTATACAATCAATAATGTTGTGTGGATGTAGTATGCTGTGACCCTGATGCTTTGACAATGTTGTTACGATATCTTCGCCACATTAGACAAATAATTAATGTCACAGAAAAAAACATGTTCATCAATTCCCAAGAAATAATTGTGACAAAGCTGTAACATTTTAGGGCCTCTGAATATTCTTTAATTACGACCACATGTGGAATGTTGTGGCTGCATTGTAGAAAGCATTGCTACCACATTTGAATGTCCTTTTATACTATGCTGTCGCGACATTTTCTTATGACGTTGCGATAACGAATTCTTTCTGACGTTAACAACGTTTTGACAGCGTTTACGAAGTAAAACTCTCACCATCTAGAAGGTTCATCCAATAGCCGCCAGATGGCATCTCAGCGCCGCTATAGCATACATATCCCTTTCATGTACCGGAAATGAGTTCCCGATATTTTGATTTCGGTACCTGGCCTTTCCCCATGAAAAATCAGGGAAAAGTTGTGGAATTCCTGGATAGACCCGTTTCAGTGAGTTACACGGCGGAAGGAGACCCAGGTATTTCTTACATTCGGGACGAAAGGAACATGGCAAATTTTTCTAATTCACTCCATGGCGGAAACATCTACGTTCTGATTTATCTAGAGGAGGTGAAGGAACAACTATCTTACTTAAGGATTGTCTCTTGATTTCTTCTGCGAAAGAAGGGAATATTTGTGAGGTACTTAATCCCATTAGCGTCGCTTTGAGTAAGTACTCGTCATGCGGCCGCACACTTGCCAGCATTAACACGGCAGGCAGCTGCAAGTATTAATGGAGGGGTGTGTGAGAGTCTTCTTAAATACAAACCATACTGCCACAATAATCCCTTCTCACTTATTGTCGTCACAATGTTGGGATAAGTTGTCACAACATTGAGGAAAATGTGACGACATGGAAAAAAGGACATTTAGATGTTGCAATCATGTTTTTGATTACATTGGCGCATTTCCACAATGTTGTCATTATGTGTGCGTGTTACCTGGGGGGTGGGGGGCCTCCAAAGGGCCTCGAGTGGTCTTCGGTTTAGTTTTGCCCCGGGCCTCTGGAAACCTCTGGGCAGCCCTGGACGCGATAACGCGGCGCTTTCACCCGGTCGCATCCGAAGAACGACGACAAAAAATACGATCCGGTTTCATGCGAGCCGTCCGTGCGTGTGTTTGGGTTCTAGCTCCACAGAACACATTGGTTCACGCAGCAGAAGATCCCTAACCCGTACAGAATGAACAAGGACCAACATCGATGCACCCTTGAGATTTTCAAGCTTTTCAACGGGCTCATGGTCGTTCGACATATGGAATTCGCCTCGTCCGTCTTTTTTTTTCTCTCTCTCTCTCTCTCTCGTCCCCGTATGTTCCACTCCGACGATAAGCCATCCCCTTCCATGCAGAGACAACAACAGGTACGGAGAAGATCTGGAAGAGGTGCAGGAATGGCATCAGAACATGCGGTCCATCGGCAAGATCAACATCGTCCACGAGAACGGTAACGCCACTCGCATTCTCCGATCGACACGTACGCTTCACGCACGATTCGAAGTCGCTGTAATACATCCAGGGAAGAACGAGACGAGATACGTGGTGGGCTCGGACTATTCCTCATTCGTCGTCGAGTACTCGTGCATGTACAAACGAAACGACTACCTCCACACCGAAACCAACTACGGTCTGTTGCCTTCCCGCATTCCGGACTCTTGTGTCAAAGAGAAGCGCTCATGTCGAACGTGATCTCGTGGCGAAGAGTATTTTAGGGTCATGACAAACGTGACGGGAGATCAATGGGATCCGGTTCATCGGAAAAGAATGGCGGCACCGCATAGACTCATCGATCGTCTCAAACTCTGGGACCTTCAAGGTGCTCTACGGTACCAACCATGCTGGCAGAAGCTTCGGGCCGAGAAGAAAGAGCGCATCCTGGAAATCGTACGAGATTCCCTCGAGCCGTGATCGATCCTGGAACATCGTTCGACTGAGAGTGATGAGACGAAAATCGATAAAATTGATTCGAAGAAATGGCGATGGAGAGGAGTTCCTCGCGGCATGTAAAACGCGGGAAACCGGTAACTTTAGGAGAAACGGGAGGGGTGTTCACGATGGAGGAAGGGAGAGAAGGGGCTAGAATGGAAGTTTCCCATTCCGATTGCGTTCAGTCGATGGTGGAGGGAGGGAGAGATGAGCACGGAATAGATCGGAATCGGATCCCGGCCGAGTACCCCTTACTGAACGTCCACCTATGCGGACGTCCCTCTATGCGGAAACGCACCCGCTGGAGTGATGCTCGCACGGTTTCAATTCCATCCAGGGGGAGACATCCACTTGGTTCCTAAACCTCCCATTCCCCTAGCCTGTCGTTCACTCCTGGTGGATACAGGTGGACATTTTGTAAGGGACCTCAATGTGATACCCGACGTTGCTGGAAGTCCTTGGGGTAGATGAAGCGTTTCGACAATATATCGCTTGGCGCCACGCTGCAAACGAAGGTTGTTTGATCCTACCTACGACGGGATGACGTTCCCGTCTCAGATTGACTCGCACAGAGTCAGTCTGGGACTTCTAAATTCAATGGAGAGTATGGGAAAGGAATCGGAAGATCGTGTACCTTGTATCCTTGACTGTAACCCACTTCACTGGCATCATTCAAGTCAGTGGCATGTCCAGGATTCACGTCAGCTGGAACAACCCCGCTCCAATGACCCCTGTCCAGCCCCTTCACCCTAAATGCCTTGGCGTCACCAAGGTCACCTTCTTGAGGTCGAAGAGGTGGTTATGATGAGGGTCCCGCTTTTGACAAACGGAGGAGAGGGTGTGGTGAGCAAGGGCCTAGGACCCAGGAGGGGGGAGTTTGTGAGCGTTGAGCGAAGAATCACTTTGGCATTGCGCATCATGTCATTGCATTTAAGTTCGGGTTCATCTAATGCGCCTTGTTTGTCATAGGTCAGGAGCTGCTCTGGCAAATGAAATACCGATACATATTGAGATTACAAAGGATTCTTCCCCCCCCCCCCCCCCCCCCCCCCCCCCCC
>CAJPEV010000357.1:57022-108737 GCA_905338385.1 Darwinula stevensoni | reverse complement strand
GGGGGGGGGGGGGAAGGCCATGGTACTCTTTCCTCGGAACCTTCCGAGATCTCGTATTGAGAAGACAGCTTAGATCCACGTATTCGAGAGTGTGGGAAACATGATATATACGAGGTATTTGGCGGTTCCACGTGAAGCAAGGGAAGGTGCACTCTAACAGTAGTCGAAGAAGATAAATTTTTCCGGAAATGCTCAGTCGCGAAGAGGAGCAGGCGAGCTGCTTTCGAAAACTTCTCTCCTACAGTTGAAAGTTTGGAATGTTCATGAAGTTGCTGTCGGTTCCTGGAATCCAATGAACTGACAGCTGTGCCACGATAGAAGTTCGTGGCACGGGAATGTATGCCGTCGTGCCGTTCGTTTTCGATGCACAAGCAGGAAGATCGTTTGCACTCGTATGCGTATCGATGATGAAAGGGGTCCAAGGACTGACCCTTGAGAATCTCCAACCGACGGTCGGTGGCTGCTCGTGATCTGCAGCAGTAGTAGCTCGTTGATGGCGACGGGGCGACACTGGCTACCTCTAATGGCAACTACTACTGCTGCAGGGATCACGAACAGCCGCCTCTGATGGTTCTGTGGGGTTAGACACATGGACCCGGTCGAAGCGATATCGATCGTGGACTGTACGATTTAAAAAGAGAGAAGGTGATCACGCGAACACTCATTCTCTCGATTTTGAACGAAAAGGAATCGACGAGGTATGCTGTCTGAGAACGAGTTCATACTCGTGCTGTACAGCATGCTGGATGCTGCAACTGCATACTGTTCGATGCAACATGCCCGTGTTGGATTAGATTTTGCCGCTCCTGTATGGCATGCTGCATGCTACAGCTGTACGCTGTACAGAAAAATTCAATCCAGCACGTTCAGCTGTTGGACTGCAATTCCGAAATGCATCAATAAATATGCCGATTGGCAGTTTGGCATATGCCGTTTACCCCCCCTCCCCTCACAAAGAAACGTGAATCAGCCGGTTCGATCGTCCATGCAGATAGGAATTTTTGGTAGGAAACATTTCCCTTCTCTCGGTTGCCACGGGCGAGAAAGTTTGTGAAGACCTACGTCTCCTTTTACGATGGAGAGGACGACGGAAAGTGACGCATCCACCGATTTGTGAGTCAAAAGTGGGGAAAAGAGCATACTGAATCTTTGCTCTGTCATTCGATCTGCAAAGTGGTATTCTCTTTCATCGCACGAAGAAGAATGAGAATGCTAAGAGTTGTAGTTTGAGATGGGGAGAAAAAGAAGGGATCGGATGAATCTCGTCGCGGATTTGGTGGCGATCACTTTGGAACGAATGCGACCTTCCAGAAATTTAGCGCTAATTATCGGTAGATGGGAATCTCTAAGGGTATCGAACGGTATTGTATGAAATGTGAAGTGTGCTCGGAGAGTAACATCCTCAGAACCCTGCCAGTGGTAAATTACATCCGATAAAAGTCGAAAAAATTGCCATTTCAGTGCTGGGAAGTTGGTATACTGTAGTTGAGTCTCTTTCAGAGGCCCCCAGAGGGAATCTTTTGTCCAGTGAAGCTGGAATGGGGAATTGCGGGGGCGGGAGGGGGGGAAGTGCAGCAGAGGGAAAAATACACTGGCTTCTGTCCGGTATATTATTTCCGGGGGGGGAAAGAGAACACTGTGACGCTGGCAGGATTGTCTTAGGGAGGCGATTCGAGTCCCTGGTTTCGAGTGCGTCAAAACTTCAACTCGCTTGCCTACTTCGAAGGCCGAGAGGAAGTCTCTGTTTATCGGAGTCTCTTCGAAGATGGATGCTTGCGAACGGGAGATGATCTTTGAAGTGCCATCATTTTTTCGTTTCTCTCCCGACTGCGTAGTTCGTAAGCCTTCCACCTGAGGGATTACTCCTTTTAGTGCGGTTCGATGACGGGCGTAAGTTACTCGATGATACGAGTGGTTTACCTGGAGAATTCCGATTTTCGTGCACTAGAAATCTTTATGCCTTTTGTTATCTGTGTTGGATGGCTTCTCTGTTACGACGCTGGAGTATTTATTAGGGATTTCCTGGAAATGTCCCCCCCCCCCATAAGGAAAGGCATTGAAAGCAAAAATTAAAAGTACGAGTTTTCTCCAACGTGAAACCAAAATACTATGTAATATGCTGCACGGAAACCATTTCAAGTTATTTGAGAATCATCAGCATGTGAAAATCATGAATGCAATGAATTTAATTTTGAAAATCCATAATTTTCCGTTACCGTATGAAACTCTTGAGGGAATTCTTTTTTTATAATTATTATTATTTCTATTTTTATTATTATTATTATTTTTTTTTTTCTGGGGGGGGGGGGATATTTGAGCTTGGATTTTTTCCATCGGTATATCTAGGCGTTCATCTGCATACAGAGACTGGTGGAGAAGAGTGTCCCGATTGAGGCACTTTAGAAAACGATAAATCTTGGTGATTGCGAATGGGAAGAAAGGCCTTTCGAGGCGCCTCGGCCGTAGAAAGCCAGGATTCCCCGAGACCGAAAATATCTAACGAGACGCCCGAAACTAAGGACGGAACTCGAAGACGACGTTTTCGCACGCCGCGGGGGTTCCACGGAGCGACGTGGAGGGGGGGCGTGGACCTGCGCTGCGATGGGAAGGGGTCATTACGAAGTGTTTAGCGATGCCTCCGATGCGGCCTAGGAAGCTGGGGCTCGTTTCGGGTCGAGCGTGGGAGTGTTCCAGCGAGGGTGAGACAAATCTTGCGAGAAACACATAGCCAGAAAAAGCCACGCTTTAATAAATATCGCAGTGGGAAGCCGAACGGGATCTACGAAGTGCGCAAATAGGAAGAACCCCTCTCTCGTATTCCTTTGGATTTTTTTTTTTTTTCGAACCGGTGGGCACCATCCCGCCTTCCCCCTACGGTGGGCATGCCACTCGCTCGAACCTGAGGGACTGATGGGCGAAGACGGTGGAGACGGTGGAGACGGTGGAGACCGCATGCAAGAAGAAAGTACCGGCCTGCACACCCAAGAGGATCGCCTCCGTCGTTACGGTCTACGGTGCAAGTCTTCACGCTTGCAGACGGCCTCATCGTATCGAATGCATCGAAAAACGGAATTCTCGTCTGTGAATGGAGTGGCCTAAAAGTAACTCCTCGTTACTTAAGAGTAACTCCTCATTTTAACTCTTCGTTGCATCGTGTTCCCATTATGGGACGCACCTGAATAATTTTTTATATAAAATGGCTAAAGACTCACCTTGTGGCGAATGAAGAATTTCTGAAACATCCTCGATGTTCTCCTTTGGGAAGAACACAAATACTTTTGAGTCTTCGCAAGCGGTTCTCGCAGCAGAAAGTCTTCTTTCCGTTCATTTAGAAGGAGGATTTCTCAAAAATCTCCCCACGAGATTTTTGCTCTCCGAAAAGATTTCCTCTTCTCTTTAATCTCTACGGGTGGATTTTCGAACAGAGAACTATCCGATAATGCAGCTTTTTTCCAAGGAAAATACATGATATTTCCTGGAAATAAAGCAGCATTATCGAATTGTTCAAGCATCAACCCTATGTCTTTTTCTCTTAACTCACGAGATGAACATTCTGCGGATATCAGGGAGCATCTCGTTCATCCTGTAGGATTCAGATGTTGGCCTATTTGATCCGTCCGAATGAGATGGGAGATGCGCGTGTTGAAGCATTTCAATTTTGCGCTCTGTGTCTCCATTTTATTTACGAACGTTACAGTATTTTTGTTTTGTTTTAAATAGGAGCTAAGTGTAGGTAGGCCCCGCTGCCACGTGGTGGACCATCACATGGCTCCCGTCCGACTCCAGTCCGGTTCCCGTCTGGCTCCCGTCCACCACGGTGAGATCCTCCCAACACCAGGGCCGGCAGAGTGCAAGACTCTAATGTAGCTATCGTCTTCGTCATGGGAAGTGAGCCCATCTGGAAGCCCATGGCTACGGTGTGACAGTGGCCTGGAGATTGAGGTCCTCCTCCGCACCGGGATCTCTCCCGTACTTCGTTCGTTTCACTATTCATTCAAACGTAGTGCGTGCAGCCTTAGTGGGCGCATTCAGTTGCGACCCGAGCTATAACGCGAGTCACGGCACGAAACACCGAATGCATCGGGTGATGACGCAGGAACCTGACTCGAGTTACGTGCTATGACCCGATCTCTGAGATCTGTGGCACCACGATGCAATAAACAAGAGGGTGAGGTCGAACTCGGGCATTGTGAATATCCCAGAGAGGTAACTTGATCTTGAAGACCATTCTGTACCTCTTCACAATTTTCTCATTTCAACTCCCTCTGTTGTTGCTACTACACAGAAAAGCAGCTAAAATTCGCTGATTAAATGACCCAATGCATTCAGAAGATTGCGTCAGACGTCAAAGTGGGCTATACCCCGAATCATGACTCGCCCAGTTAGATCGAGTCACAACTGAATGCGCTCAGTATGAGGAACGACCTACGTTCGATCGGTTAGCGCACTGCGACAATTTTAACGTTAAGTCCACTCGAAGCAGAAAGAGGCGGAATAATTCGATTCCCAGCGCTTTTTGCGTTTCGGTCAGATCATATACGGTCTTAAATTAAGTCATATATTTCCGACCGATCGGAAGTTAGTTTCAGGGCAGTCGTCCCACGCGAGCAAAAGGCGTTTGCAGGTGCCAGTCGGCCGGAAGGGCCGCGTCCGGCGTCCTGGAAAGAAGAGATAAGGCACAGAGGAAAAACGTCTTTTCTGTGTGCATGCTGGTATGAGATAGAGGCAAAGGGTGGTCTCAAGGGTGGTCTCAAGTGTGGTCTCAGGGGAGGTCACCTGAGTTGAGAATGACGAGGCTCACATCTCCTTTTTTAAATAAAAAAATGTTTACTTTTTTCTTAATGTATTTTTACTTTTTTATGTATTTTTATGTATTTTATATTTATTTTGCCTTTTTTTCAGACCAGGGCAGCGAAGGATAGATGAAGAGTGGAAGGGGAGGAATGAGAAGAGAAAAGATAGATAGAGAGAGAGAGAGAGAGAGAGAGGTGTCAGAGTAAGGCATGGAATTGAGGGACGAGAGGTGTGGGGTTGAACGGGGCTGAGCTGGGTTGAGCGGGGCTGCGCGGGGCTGAGGGCAATTGGAGACAGGTCGATTCCCGCGCTGCAGAGAAAAGCATTGGAACCCGTCAGGGTCTTCAGAGATTTAAGGAGAGGGTGCATAGCAACTACAGGTATTTCCGGGGCGTTGCACGAACGTTACGTTCGCTTATATGAACTTTTTAAATTACCCAGTGCAAGTGTGAAGGGCGATGGGGGAGGGGGTGCCCTGAAAAAACACCTATAATATATAAAAGCCCACAAAAAAATGCCAACGGAAAAAACACCCATACCTGCAAAGTACAAAAAAAAATGCCCACATTCACAATATTTCCAAGAATCTCTTGCAGCTTCTTTTTTTATTTGTAAAAACGAGAATGCATTATATTCTCCAAGCGTGATATATAACCATTGAATACATTAAACATATCACGTGTATCAACGTAATAAAGCATGAGTATGAAGAAAATTCCCAAGAAGAAGAATGTTTCAACGCTGGATCAATGAAAGGAGAATTGTTTCCGGGAATGCAAAGGAAAACGTGAGATAAAAGTCACTTGAGATAAGATCTGGTGCTTCGGATCATGTTGCCGATTCGCCCGTCCTTTGGATTCATCTCAACAGCAATGGGGTAATCGAAATGTGACATGCGACGTTTCACTCGAGAATCCCTCCGGTTGCCTGCAATTATCTTGGAGGTATCGATCCCGAGGAAGGCGGAAAGATAAGCTCCAACGTCCATCCATAGGATCGTGCGAAAGAAAAATCTTTAACGTTGTTTTTAGACAAGACCCTGACAAGTCTTGATTGACAATCTCCTCGTGCCCCCTTGTGAAGGATTGGAAGGAGATGAAGATGCCGTTCTTCCAAGTACAGTCATCCCCCGACTTGCGTCATCTCGTCTTGCGTCGCCGGTCTCGGAACCAATGACGACGTAACTTCGAGAGATGACTGTATCTACAAACGGATGATACATAAATACGGTGTCGTAAGCTGATTCATTTCACTTCAAGTAACCATGGTCGTTCATCGCGAACCAGAAAGGCTGACGGAAAGGTATATTCGAAGGCTTCATGTATTGAATATGTGAAACACTCCCAAGGAGAACGACAAAATCCGGTGGCGCTGTGCCCTGCAGTCCCTCTCGTGTGGAGGAATTTTGTTGACGGACGCCGACTGCACCGATCCCTGTCCAGGAGCAGAGCGTGACCATGCTCCGGACGTGACAGCTATCAAGATCGATAAATGTGTCTCCATGAAGCAGCGAGCGGCCGAGACGTGTGACAGGCCAAGTGCTATCGCGATGGGGCCTCTATTCCGCCCTCCAGCCAATCGCGTACAGCGTTATAGCGACCCCGGCTGGCCAAATGCGGCTGCCGGCGGGACAAAAGGTCATGTATGCAGCCTTCTGGGCCTGATTCGTTCCCGCAAGCGAACGCTTCTGCTTAAAGATCCTTGTTCTCCGATGAAAGGATTACTTATTACGGCAGGAAAAAAGTCTGGAGTTAGAAGGAATGGCCTTAGAACAAGAACCTAAGGACCTCTTACAAGAACCTAACAGAGAAGACTCATCAGATTCTCGCTTTCCTTCTGCTCTATTTTTCTATAGGCCTTGAGTGCATGCCATGACAAGATACATGCAGCTTTTCGAGAATGACATTAAAACGTGTTTTAGGTCGAAGACCATCGTGGTATCTGGCTTTTTCAGCTTTGCATTTACGTTAACGAATTAAATAAAGTTTGCATGACAATTTTCCTCCTGATATTTTAAAATTAATGTTTCTGTTGCTTCCCTCCCGATGCCATCTCTAATCTTGACGCGAGGTCGAACTGCTAAGGTATTGAGATCGCTCGTGAAAGCTGAGGTGTGTCTGCTATTGCCTGGGATGACCGCGCTTCCTTCTCTTTTGAGAGGAGGGCTCTCATTGGCTGGACGGCAGGATAGGGGCCCCATCGCGCCATGGGTGCATACATAAGCGGCCCGCTTGGCCCTGAGCGGAGGCATGGTCCCGGTCCCTGCACCCCTGGGGGGGCCTAAGTTCCAAGGTCTGGCCCAACCAGGTACCACCATAGAGATCGTATGAAATATACTCTATGGGTACCACATTACAAAGAAAATGGGCGTCGGAGGCCTTCTACCCTTTCTCCTTCCCTCCCTCCCGCTTTCCTTCCTTCTGCGGACTCCACTGGTCTCTATCGGCCTCCATCTAGTATGTTCACAGGTCCTCCGTTAGAGATGGTAGGAATGTTTTTGTCGTGATTGCGACGACAGTACCGTTCGGACCGTCACATTCGGACGATCGCACGGCAAACCCAAAACGCAGTCGTCGTGCTCGACGACGATCCCTACGATTTCGCGCGGTTGGCGTGAAGGAGGCGGAGTGCGAGCGCGTCCGCGGAACGCAACGCGTTCCCTTCCCGTACCGCAATGCGTGAGCGGGCCGCTTTCCGATGCGGCTAGACCCACTTCGAGACGAGTTGAAGGAGGAATCCGTGGAAATCCACTCCTCCGTCCACTTTCTAGAGCGGTCTGCTGGATTTTTGCGCGGTCTTCGTCACGAATCCAATCATGCCTCGTTGCTTCGCTGCTTTAGCTGCCTCGCTGTTTCCGCTGCTTCCGTTGCCTCGCTCTGAGTCCATTCACGAGTCCTTGCGATACGATTCCGCGTCACCTTGTTTTCGTTTGCGTTTCGAACCGCTCCGTAAAGCCTCGCGGTTTCCTTTTCCTCTTCGGCGCCACGAGTGCCTATGCTGCGACGAGGCCATGAGGGCTGTGAGAGCCGTGACTACATGAAAAATCTCCACTCTACGTCCGCATCTTCCTTTTATTCTAAATATTTGGCTAAAACGCGCTTGGAAGAGAAACGGCCGCTTCCTGTGCCTGCTCGGCGATTGTTTCCTTCGTCTTCTTTGCTCTTGGCTCTTCGTCCTCTGCCACGATGGTGGCAATTCTTCTTTTCGGCAGGAGATAGAGAAGTGCGCGCAAGGTTTTGGACGCGTCGATTTTTCTCCAGAAAATGGACGCGTCCAAACTCTCAGAGATCGATCTAGAATTCGCGGAGCACTCGAAAACCCATCGCAGGGTCGGACTGGCGGCCTAGTGGTCACCGGGAAATTGCTGACAAGGACAAGGACAAGGACACCCCCCTCTCCCCTCCCCCAAAGCGAAGGGGAAAGGGAGAGCCAATTGCCCCTGACCGAAGAACCCCTCAAAAAATGGGGATGGGAGGCCCTTTAGTGAGGGGAGACCCCCCCCCCGGGAAATTTCCCAGTATCCCCTATGGGTCAGTCCGACCCTAGCGCCTGGGGTGAACTTGCAAGAAGATAGCATCTTCTTATTCCATACCTTCTTCCTTCTTCCACACCTCCTTTCTTCTACCATGCCTCCTTCGCACGGCATGCTTGGTCGTCCAACGAATGAACTGGGGAAGCAGGCTCTCAAACTGCGAGTGATAGGGAGACGAAATAATTTTTGTTTTCCGTTTCTCAATGATCTCATCGAAAAATGGAAAAGGATCTCGGGAAAAGGCTTGCACAAGAATGTCACATTTCGGACGTTCCCGAGGGTTCGAACTCGTCGAGGCAGACTGGAAGAGTCCTTTCCAGTGTCTTGTGCCAAGCACACCATCCAAAGGAAATGCTGTCAGAATTCAATGAAAATTCTACTCCAAGCGAGTTTATTATTATCATTATCATTATTATTATTATCTATGGGAAAAAATCCTATGAAGATAGCAGGATCAATCTCTTAAAATTTTACGTTTTAATTTTATTCTAGAACCTGCACGCAAATCGAGTGTCATCCGGCTACCGTGCAGTTACTCTTATTCTACTACTCTTCTTCGTGTCAGCATCGACAAAAGGTTGAAATGTTGAGACATGGTTGAAGTTGAGAATTCTGTGAAGAATCAACAGCAATTAAATGCTGGCTATTCGTAATCAACCGCATTTTCAGCTTATGATGACTGCTCATGGATTAGCGAAGTCTTTTGGAGGTCTTTAAGTGCAAATTCATTTTTCAAATTTGCCTTTATCATAGTCTGAATAGTGATTCAATATGCAGTTATCCACATCATTTCAACAAAAATAGGTTCTACCAATCGGCGCGAGATGACGCCTAACCGCCGATATAGCGATTGGAATGGTGGAAAGGGAGGAGGAAGGACTATCTTTGTGGGACACCCTGTACTTCTGCCTTCCACTCTTCCTGGCCTCTGGAAGGAAGCTTCATGGCTGATAATGGTTTTCCATAGGAAAAATATGTTCCAAACGTCAAATTCACATAACAGTTTGTAATAGCACGAATATAACCGAAAACAAACACAACCTGTGTCTTGTCCATGTGTCCATGCCCATGCATACTGATTTTCGCAGCGATCAGGATTAATTTTGGCTATTTTCTGATAGTGTCTTCCCCCCCCCCTTTCCCCTCCCCCCTCATTGTGGAGAACAGAAAAAGAAACCAGACGATTCTAATCGATAAGCTAGATTCCAGGCCTGCTGCTTTGCACGGTTGTTGGATGGTCGGTGATAATTCCATTCTTGAGGTGACCCATGAAGAAGAAAATGCGCTTTTATTCCCTGGTTAATATAATCAGCAGTATTTAAAAAAAAACACGGAGGGAAATTCTTCAGCTCTCCTTGGAAAAAGGTAATCTTCCTCGGAAAAAGGTAATCCACCTTCGAACGTCACTGCATGCCGTCGAACACCTGCATGGAGCCAGTTGGAGCTCTCAGACTCCTCAGTGGGGGGGGCATCCCGTAGATTCCATCATGTAATCACAGTCGATCTCGCAAGGAAAGGACTCATCACGATAGACGCAGGTAAAACGTTGCCAGCCACAGGTGCGAGATTTGGCTCTACATCTAGTGGCCCCGGCTAGCGGCTTGTTTCCCCATCCCGTTCCCATCTCAATTTTCCCTTTCTTCCTTTTCTACTTTTCTTCTTTTCTTCTTCGTTTGTTCTGTCTGCCGTCAGAAACTCGAAAGTCCTCGATAAAATGTTACAAATGCAATAATGAATGCAATAATTTGCCTGCAAAAATTCTCATTGCCGCACCCATCTGGTCCGAAGCCCAATATTCTTGACGTTCAAATTTGACGCTCAAAGCCATCGTACTTTTCGTGCAGGAACGAAATCGGTCCGATTCGAATAAACCGAGGATATACCGAACCTGGCAACCGCGCAGGGGCCAATATATGGAGTTTCAGAGATCCATGAAGGATTCCATTAATGTTTAACCGCCCACCCACAAGATGTCACTGATTGCGATCGATGGAAGCGCTTCTATTCGGGGGGGGAGTTATCTAGTCAATCCATAAACAGTGTATGTAGTGTATGTAGGCTCCTTTCTTTTTGGATAGAAAATGAACTAAATTGTGAGACCTGGGCAAAGTCGCTTCGAAGAGAGGGAATCGCACGGTGTAGGGTATAACTGTAAATGCCTTGTGTTTTTTTCAGGCGATTCCTGTTTCATTGCATTTAGAAATGTCAACCCACACGATCTGAAACCCCGATCAAAACGATGATGTTCATGAAATTTAAGTGTATTATATTACTTCTTTAATTGCAGAAATATTACAGTGTAGATGAGATCTGTGAAGTCTGCAATAGCGATGGAGGATTTTAACTAGAGAGCATTTCCCCTTTTACTTCATAAATTCAACGAAAACCACCGATCAGAAGCCCCCAAATTGAAGACAACCTTTGGTGGATTTTCTCCTGATTGGAGCATCGTTGAGCATGATCCTGATCGGAAGCTAAGCACAAGCCAATCGGAAAAGGCTGGTATGTATGAGTGTGTCCCTTCAAGCACAAGATAACGCTGCAATGCAGACTGTGAGTGTGCTAATTAAAGGTTATATCCTCAGTATGTTGACACGGTCAGGTACGATCGAGTAAATATAAGCATAGATTTAATTGAGGACTCAATTATAGAAGTGCAGATCAAGCTTAAGTGTGTTTTGTCCCAGAGGCTTTTGAACGGCTGGATCTTGTGTGTCGTTCCGGGCTATCTTCTGCGTCAATCTGGTCGTTCCACCCAGAAGGGACTCACATGTGCCGATTCTCTCGTTGCATCGTGATGATGGCACGTACCGTGTGATCGTGTGGCGGTTTCAGGACTCACAGGGAGTTACCCGAATAATTTTCGGATTTGACTGCCAGATGAAGACATTTAATCGTTCTGACGTTCCGAAAATAAATGTAGAAATTGCTTGAAATTTCAGATGATTCGGTTGTTCCTTTCTGACTTGCAGCCACCTCAGTCCAGCAGTGAATTTCCGGGAAGGGGAGAATCGGAGACGAAGGTGACTCCGACATCCCGTTCGAGAAGGTTACTGCTCTGTACCGTAGTGTGGTGTGCTTGCATCAGCTTTCCACTTACTAAGTAATGTATCTGGAAGAGAACTTATTCATCTCGAATATGAATTTTCCCCTCAGCTGATGGGGGAAATCCATTGGACGGCGAGAAAGGGAATAAGACTTCCAGTAGCATTTATTAACAATTCAAAAACCTTTTTTCCAGGTCGCCCCATCGTCCCAAGCATTAGGGAATTGATCATGCCCTCCCGTACATATTATCTCGACTGACGCAGCCCCCGTGCGATGTAGGACAAGGACGCGCAAGCTATTGTGGGACTCTTTGCATTCCTTCAGTCATCCCTATGGATGATTCGAAGTTTGACATTGGGAATCGTCCTCATAGAAAACTCTAATATTACTGTATTTTTAGTGTACTCCGATAGATCGATAGATTGATTGGCGCACGGGTAGATTTGTGTTCGTGGCTTGCAAAGGACTCCTGGCCCTGTATTCGTAACTGCTACTTCTGTAAGTTGCCGATAGATGCGTATAAATGTACGAACTCGCCTAATTGTCATGTCGTTTTCAGATGAAATTCTCCAAATTCCATCTTTGATGCCTTCATGACGAGAGCGATTCATGCGGTCGAGCTGGGATGTCCATAGCTAGACTTCGGAAAATAAATATATTGTGCACAGTGAGCGAGAGGAGGCAGGAACGATAGAAAACGAAGTTTTAATGACTTGGGACGCCTCTTTCAGGGAGTGGCTGGAGAAGGCCTTCTTTCAAGTAGCGTAAAAAATTGAAGGAGGAAGGGATTAGGTTATGATGGAGAAAGTGGTGAGTCGGGCGATGCGAGCGAGGAGGAACCAGAGGAGAGCAGTGGAAAGGCAGAGAGCGACGCCGAACCAGGCCAGATGATAACTCCACCCGAGGGCGAAGAGTCGCGAGTCGTAGAAAGCGGCTGGCACTTGTTCGTCCAGGTATCCGCAGTCGAACTTTCCCAAACGCTTCACGCTCATCATCCCCAACGTCGACACGGCGAATCCCCCTAAACGGGTGAGGAATGAAGTCCGTTTAATTCTGAAACAAAGCGTCGGTATCGGAAGCAATTACAGGAGATAAAATCGGCAGCTGGAGGGGATATAGACAAAAGTATGTGGGCTGCGGGGAGAACAACTGCCTCATACATATCTGAGTACAACCGTGAAACCTGCCCTTAATTGCCGAAAAAAAGTATTTTATTTACTTCATCGGTGCATGTCTTACGATGAGTTGCGATTTCTGCAGTACAGAGTGACCAAGAAGGGACTGATGAATGTTTTCTTTTCATTGCCGGAACATGGATTTAAGAAAAGGCCAGAATCCAATGACTGAAGGTGAACACCTTGACTGTCTACCTTTGGGCATGAACTTGACGGTGTTGCACCTATGTCATGGAACCCGTATTCTCTCCTAGCTTCGAACGGTGTAAAATCGCAGTATGAACGAACCCCAAAAAATGGAGCAATTGAAATGCAAGAAATTATCGCCCTGAGTTTAAAGATGAACATCAATTCACCCGATAAGGCTATCCATACCAAATTCTGCAACACTCGTTCTGTTTTGGATATACTGTACGAGTACAATGACCCTGAGCTGGTTGGTGTGACTCTGCAGATGGCATGCACACCGACTTCCGTGTGAATGCTTCGCTTGCCCGTGCAACATTCTCCTTGAGTTCAAGCAGACCAGATTCTCACGTTTTCATGTCTAAAGCAGAGTGGGTGCTGAAAAACTTGGGATTGAAAAACTTGGCGTTGAAACTCGGTGGCTTTCATCGTGACAAATGATGAAGGGTTCGTGTTAAACACCTTAGAAAAATCTCTCTGCGCTTCCATCGCCCCATGTAAAGTGTCCATCTAGACTGCGATTTGACACAGTTCAAAGGTTGAGTACCCAGAACCCATGACAAAGATGCAATATCATCTATAAGTTCATGCATAAAAGATTGTCTACACTTTCACTCGATTCTGCCTTTTTCTCCTTCTGACAGTGTTGCAAAGGAAGCACATGTACCAGTCTGACTCGCCATCAGCCTGTATGTCATTAAAGGTCAAACTCATATGTTGACGTACTGAAAGTGAAGTCATAAAGAGCGACTTCGATGGTTTGGCGAGACAAATTTTGCTCAGAGAAATACATTAAGAGCTTATTAACGGGGAGAAGAAAGTGGAAGTCGATCATTTCTTCTCCCATATGAAAACTCATCCTACAGATTATTTTCATACTCTGCAAACGTAAAACTCTACGATCGTCGTACGAGTGATGTATTCTTGCAAGTAAATGTGAAGAAGAGACATGCTGCATCATTTATGATACGGTTTGTCATTGTCGGACTGCGTCGGGGATGCGAGAGGCATCATTTTTTGCATTGGGAGCAAATGATGACTGGAATGCTAAGGTGGCCGCTGGGCTAACACTGGCATCCCCACGCTTCTTTAAGCGTATTCCATCCCTCTCCCTTTCCTCTCGATTTTAAGGATAGAATGGAATATCCTCGCGGTAAAAGCTGCATTCTTACATGTAGAATTCCACCCTCATGGATGCTGAGGCGTGATAGTTTTAGGTCATTAAAATACAGTTACGTTTGAATGAAGAGGCTCCTATTTTATCATCTTGGGCAATGTCCCAGTCTAGTCTATACGCCTAAACCGTCTAAACCCCATTAGTGGTGGGTTCATGAAATATTCATTTCCTGAGTTGACAAAAATAAGATCAGCTTTCAACTTTGTCATCCATCTCTTATTCTATCTCTCACTGTCGTAAATGAACGGATGAAATTTTGGCTTCAAAAAGGCACATTCATTCTGAGCAACATGCAACATTTCGTTGTTACTAGGCGGGTGAATTTACGATATGAAAAATTTCCCACTGAAGGGTGTTGCAGGAGGTATGAGGCCTTTAGTACGAGATAGAAGGATGAAACCCAGGCAGCACACTCACGTTGTGTCAACGTAGGACCTAGACTGGAATTCCACATATATGCGATATGGGCCCCCACGTTGGAAACCAACGTTGTTCCGTCGTAACCTTGTCCCGCAGCCCCTCGTTGAGCCAACATCAACTATCCATGCTGGGCCAAAGTTGGAAACCCCCCAACATTTAACGCTGACGTGCGGCATGGCTTTCAGAAGCTTAGAAGAGGCTAGCAAAGCTTCTTTATTTGTACGTGACCAATCCCCTTCCGGAAACATTGCCGCAGTCTCTCTCGGTCCATCTTGAAGTACTCCAGCACAGTGGCGTAGCGTCGGGGTGGCGAGCGGGGACACGTGCCCTCCACTTTTCATATATACACGGTGTTAAAAAAAGACAAATTATTTGCGCAATAAATGACTGATAAATCTTATCAGATCGACTTAATTTTTTAAACACTGCATGTAGATAGAGGAAGGAAGGTATGTGCCAAGTTTGAAGAAAATTGACCTATTGTATCACATTCTATGCCAATTAAAACTTGATAGGTAAAAAAGTCTGCCATATAAACCCGCTGATGCGTTCGCCTCAGTCCAGTGAAGCTAACCTCCTTGGCCATTCTGTGTGGCACTTACAGACTCGCTTGCTGCAAGGCTGAGGCGGATGCATCAGCAAGGACGTCTGGTGCATTTCCTTAGTCTTCAAGTCTTAAACGGTTTAGCACGTGACACATTGGGTCAACATCCTTCAAATTTGGCAAAAACCTTCTTTCATTTATCTACATGCAGTTTGTGAAATATTGAGCCGATCGGATGAAATTTACTATCATTCCTATAATAAATAAATAAAATGAATGGGCACAATTTTTTTTAAACACCGTGTAGAAACAAAATAAGAAAGAAAAGACGCATGAAAATTCTGAGAACAATCTCTTAGAGTTCCCGTGGCCCCCCTCCTCTGGGACATTCGCACTCCACAAGGGATTAGAACCCAGTTGTAATTTCACCCATCATTCATCTGGCTCTTTTCCTGCTATGGAAGTGCCTGTCAAGTAAGGCATCTTGGATCTTTATCACAAATGGAACAACATTCCCAGGAGCATTCGGCACAGCAAGGTTGTGTCAACATTTAGCAAAGGTTGATTTTTCAGCGAAACAATGCTGCCTAAATGTTGTGTGAAATGTTGCTTCAATATTAAAACTTTCTATTTATCTATACAGGTACTATATTTCCGAATGTTTGTGTGTCTCTCTGTTTGTCTGTCCTTTATGCACGGCCATGCCTCCGATCCCATTCCAACCAAACTTTGCATGGCTTCCTCATTTAGTCTGGGGATGGTCATAGGCTAGGTGGCGTTTCAAAATTCGGATTCCCGGCAGGGCCTGCCGTTGATCAAATGGCGCCCCAGACGTGGAGCGTCTCCTTCCACAATTACCAGGCGTCTCCCATGTCTGTTTAAATTTTGTTAACGTTCTCTCTGGGAAAAGATCAGGTGCCGCATGAAAAGTACTTGAAACTTGTAGCAAGTCACTACCTAATCCCACTGAATCGGGACTATTTGTGCGCCATCCTGCTTCATTTGTGAAACCTTGCTTTTTCGGTTAGCCCACAGAATGAACAACTGTTGGTTGACGCACTAGTGCCAAAGTGGGGCCCACATGGGCAGCCCACTGCGATGTGAACCCACGCTCCCCCACTCACAGACAACACGAGCCCAACCTGGTATGCTGCCTGGGAAGTCTGTTGAACACTCCGTCTGTGACAATGCAATTCTGTAGGATGTTTTCCAATGTTAATACTGTACCTGCAAATTTATTCACACTTTACGAAATTACTCCATGATTCTGCAATAGTGAGCGGGACGATACACCAGCATGCCGCATCTGTTCTTGCAACATTTACTTCAAGAAAGGAGCAATTAGACAATGGCCTCAATGGCTCCCTTCACCCCCTTCAAGGCAATGGGGAACGTTTGAAATTCTGAGAAACCCGCCCATTAGTGCCAAAAAAAATCCAACATACAACTCCAGCGTGAATGGGACTTTAACGGAAAAGTTTTATCCGTTTAAGAGGAAAAGCGAGACACCATTAACACGATGAAATTGTAATAAAAAAATTTTCTCGTTAATTTATTCATCCTGTTCATTTCCGCATTTGACGGAAATGGATTTGATCAGTTGAAATGTGATCCCACCTCCTCCCCCCTTGCCACGCTCATGCTCACCGGTCAGGAGGTACATGATGCCAGTTATGAGGATGGCGGGGTTCCCCTGCCTGAGGATGCCGAATCCCCCGACGACTCCGGATGCCCCGAGGAGGATCAAACAGACCAGGGCACATGAGATGCTCAGGTTCTGCAGACCTGTTTAGATACATATACTGGAGTTGATCCCTAGTATTTCCTACATGATCTGAGTGATGGCGATTCCTTACGCTTCACTCGATCCGTGCGATGTTCATCTTTGAGCCTGTGATCCGGGTGAAGATAATTGACGCATCTGTCAGCATTCATCCAGCCCTCCTTCCAAAGCACTTTCTTCTCCTCCTCTGCCCCCGATCGACCCCGTGAATAAATAATTTTTTCCCCTCCTTATTTTATCATTGCCAGGGAGTTTTCAGTTACAGTGACTAGACAACCCACCGTCGAGATCGGAGCATAGGGTCCAAACACCCCCGTTCATCGGGACGAAGAAAAAAGAAGTATTCCGAAGGCGAAGAATCCCCACTTTGCCGTCCAGGACCCATCGGAGGCTGGAGGAGAGATTATACGAACGAGCCAAGCCGTTCACGGTTTCGCGGTGAAACGTGATGATCTCCCACCGCTCGGTGAGCATGGATCCGGCCAATAAACTCGTCGTGAAGATCGAGAACCCGATCGTGAACCACAAAACGCAACAGACGGGATGGAAGGACGGAATCCAGGTTAGACACTTCCTATTGCTGTTCTCGTTCCTGTTGCACATGGTCAAGGCGCGGCCGTCTGCTTCCAGAGAGACATAGAAAAGGACTCGCATTGATATGCATGCGAATCCCGGAGAGTCCTGCTCTCCTGCATCCAAGCTGGTATATACCGTATACGGCGTCTTCGATCAACCAAGAGAGAGAAAGGTGAGTGTGTCATGCAATGCATTATAGAGGAGACCATAGAGAGGGGAAGGTGAGATCGATCCACGTCCTCCTGCCCCATGTTTCTGACCACTTCGTACGACTCCGTGACCAATGAATGACGTAGAAGAGGGAAGGCGGATTCCGTCTGTCTCCGTCGAATGACGAATCCAGTTCTTCAATGACGGGCGATTGGGGATGGACTATGGAGCCGTGAATGGATCGCGTCTCGATTGGATGTCGACTCCGATCGTCCCTCGCGAAAGAGTATCGTCTAGGTGGTTAGAAATTCATCGTGGTAATGCAATAGTACCGCTTGCACGGGGAGGAAAGAACGAAGTCAACGGATGAAAGATGGGGGCGAAGAAGGATAGAAGGAGCGAATATAAACATTTCCCCCTTCGATCTCCTTCTACACAGTCTCTCTCCTCTTCGCTTCCTACGAACACCAGAGCGATAGTCATCCGTGACATCCCTGTGCAGCCTCCAGCTCTCTATCCAAGGGCGAGATTGGAGATTTTCTGAGTGCGATTCAGAATGCTGCCTCTCTACCCCTATACTCCTATTCCGTACGAGTGAAAAGAAGGAAATCATGGACGATTTCCTTCATTCCACTCGGTATGGAATTCCCCCATTCCCTTCGCTTCTCCTTAATGTGATATGTGATACAGTGCGTCATCTTTCCACGGAAAATGATCTCTACTTCGGGATGAGAAAATGATTTCTCGCTCGGAAGGAGAGAATGAATTTTGTTTTTGCTTCTTTTTTTTGTTCTCCATCCGAGTTCTCTGTTGGAGATCCAGACCCGGAGGACAAATGACCCGAGAATTCGGGTTCACGTTTCTCAGTTTGCTGAGTGTACTGTCAGCAGGACGTCAGGAGGAGGTTCATTACGTGAACTACACTTTGATGCTGGAAGAAACGGAAAATAACAGATTTTGCGGGGAACTTCGCTTCTGTCACAATCGCATCGAATCCTTCAATGTCTCTCCCAATGACATGGTCGAATCCAAGTGCGTTCCCAGTCCTGCATTCCATCCTATAAACTTAGATTTACCGAACCGAGAGTGAATTCCGTAAACGATCTCTAGGCTTGCATGCTCCAGGGTGTCCCATTTTTCTCCTTCGGGCATGCTGTCGATGTCGATCTCGCGATACGACATTGTAGTGCGCGACAAATACGCCACAGGCCGATCGTTCTCCTTAGAGAATGAAATGAAAAATGCAGAAATCCCCACGAACAGAGTCCAGCCGGTTTTGCCCTCGTTCGGAGATCGTAAACGTGCCTTTAACGTCTCGGCTCGTGTCTCTTACACTCGTACACGGATCGATGACGGCATTGATGCGAACGGGGGCATTTGCATCGGGCAGATTCGGGAAGTCGCCGTGCTTCTGCGACGCAGATTGCGTCATCTACGGAGATTGTTGCATCGACATGGCCGTGAAACACTGGGGGAACGGAAAAGAAGACGGAAGCAATCTTTGGGTCTGCACCACTCTCCAAGACGAGGTAAGTCCTTCCCGTTCCGATGACGCCTCCTCCCCGAGATTTCATTGACGACGTGGAAACGCTTTTTCACGAGGGTCAGTCCATCCCGATTCACACAGTGGAAAAAATGTCACCCTCCGGAGTCGCTATGAACGTTCGAAACTTTTATCGTATCAAGTTTAGGCTGCAGTTTTAACTTTTGGGGGGCGGGTGAGACTTATTTTTTCAAAATTAAGGTTCTCGGAAGACTCATATCTGTAAAATTAAGTTACAAAGGTAGTCTCTTTGGTTGTGGTCTCACTTGAGAGAGACCAAAACTATATTGAATATGACTTTCCATCTTAAAGGCAGTGGGGCCAGCATTGAGCTGAGAATAGCACTGGTTTCCTAGGGCAGATTGAAGGAATTGCACTTTGAAAATTGCAATATCACTAAAAGCGTCTTGCCGTTTCTCTAGATTGCCAGTTCCGATTGGCAGGAAAAATTGACCAGTGATTCTCCTTTCTATGTTCTCGCAAACTCTTCTTACTGGTACTTAGAATATTGGCCATTTCAGAGAGCCTATTTATCTTTGGCATAAACGCTTTTCAGATATGAAGTCATATTAAAGATCTGCTTAGTCTCCTTTTTCAAAAAAGACCCTAATCAAAGTGCTTCATAACTTTTCCAGGTATGAAACTTTCAAGGAACCCTACTCTGGCAACATAGACCCCACAATCAAATTGTAACATTTACTGCCTGTACACGCCAGAATTTGCCTATGCCCACAGCAGCTATTACATGTATTAGCTAGTTGCAGTGTGAGCTTTTTGTTGATAAAAAAAAATTGTTTTTTGAAGATAAGCATTTGTTGCAGTGTTAATATGATAATTAATTATTAAATTATTTATCTTAGTTGAATTCACTTTCAGTAATGTATCAAGATTTGAAACTCCTTTAAACTATGGTCCTTTAAACAAAGGCCCGTATCACTTACACGACACATAAATCTTCATGGTAACGAATTTGGACTAGCCCCAGAAGCATTTCCGGGCAAGAGTTTTCTTGCTGTATTATCAGTGGGTTAGTATAGCATTGTAAGTTTCCCGAATAAAAGCGAGAAGGCTTGTATTTGTGGGATACCTCCGAAAATCAATATTTTGCGGGAGAAGTACATGACTGTCATTTCCGAGGAAAGTTACTCGTATTCCATAATCATAGACAAGTGCAAAGACATAGGTTCGAGTGCGAACAACGAAAAGTCATATCAATCCTTGAAGATGCAGAGAAATTAACAAGCGAAGTTCGAACTGCACATGGGCGGTCGTACTCCTAAACGCGTGAAAAAGACCTGCTACCAGAAAAATCATAAGAATCCAAATTGGCCAATGGATACTTCTTTTTCATTGGGTACACTGTGATGGAATGACCCAGAAGCCTCTAGATATCAAAGGAGAGACGTCATTTGAAAACTTGCTCCACTTCTTGCTCTACCTTGCCTTCCAATGCAGAAACGTGAATGGCCTTAGACCCCAGGATCGCCCATAATCTCCTTACGTCTTTAATGTGAATATCAGATTAAGGAGGAATTCTAGCTTAAACGTGAAACGCACTCAATTTGCAAAAATGCTCCCTCCGAAACCTATTAATAGGATACTGATTAATTATGCTCTTGGAGTTCCTCGCAATGAGTACACACCAAGCTGTGGCGTCTACAGGGGTATACGTGAAACACCCTGCTGCCGCTTCCCTCGCCATTCCTGTGATTCGGTGTCTTTATATTCTGATCCTTTTTCGGACTTCACGCAACCATGCGGTAAGCTGTGCACTGACCGATCGAAGGTTAGCCGTTTTCTAAATGCCTGAGACGATCGAGCAATGATTATCCCCCTGTTGGTTCTCCACAACCTCTAAGTTCTTCACAATCGTGGTTTTCGCTGCGAGTAGCTCTCGCAGCGAGGAGATTCCCCTGCGATGGTTGTCATCCAGAGACTAGACCCCAGTTCTGAATCGGCCCGTTCTCTCGAAAACTGAGCTACGGGACATCCAATCTTAGCTGGCTTCTCTCCTTTCATCATAAATGCAATAAATGTTACTCCGTTTATGTTACAGTCTGTCACAGGGGTTTATGTACATACTTTTACGCAATTAATTGAACAAGGATAGCTCCAATATTCATACTAAACAACGCTACTACGAAAACGGTACAACGCTCTGGAAGAGCTACTCTCGGGCGCAACGCCAAGGGCATCTTTGAAGGGCACTGTAAAGCGAAAAAGAGGAGCAAGTTTCCAACGTCTCTCGTACCACATTTTCCTTTGAAATCCTCTTCCTCGTATTTTTTCAGAGTTTCAACGATTGCACAGCTTGTGTCGGACTGGAGTAACTGTACTCTAACGAAGTCAGTGTCTACGTCAGCTTGAAATTGGCAAGCATGAAAGTTTCACATTACGTAAATCATTCGAGAACAATTACTTGTTGTGTATTAAATATTTTACAATATCATATACAATTATTGTAAAGTTAGTATTTCATTTCAGAACGTTATTGTACCTCAAGTACGAGAATAAAGTGTAGGATGGCAGCATCGCACGGGTATGACAAGTGACAAAAGGGAAATCAATTGCAGCACTTACCTGATCTTGCCACCAGGGTGCCACCATTGCAAAATTAGCAGGCTTCTCAAATATACTATGGGACAGTTTTTTTATTACAATAAAATACATCGGTGACCACACTGTACTAGCCAGTATGCATGATGAAGCTGATTGGGGTATAGAGAGGGGAGATAGTAAAGTCAGGAGTCTGTTCCTCACCTCTGCAAAATTTAAACTAAATCTAAAGTCAATATAAACTTTACCTGAAAGAACAACTAAGGGAGTCTGTTGATCCTCGCCTCAGTGCCGAATTAACACACGTGTACATGGGGCAGGGGGAAGGGTAATTGGGGATAAAACCGTAATTACCCATCACAGCGGGAGGAGTGGCTCCATGGCGTTTCACTTGCCAGTACTAGCTCTTCGAGGTCGTTCTGGAAACAACGGAATCTATTAAAGAAATTGAAAACCGAATTCACGATGAGATGCAGGCTGCTCCTCTGCGAGCAGTTTGTGAAGGCTACTTTGGATGAAGCGAGGTTTTGGACAGCCATCTTCACGCTCTTTCAACACCTCCAAGAGTTACTATCATGAGCAAAAATTTAAAATGTCAGGAATTTCCTTTGATTTAGCTGTGATCAGATCAGAATCGTGAAACCGCACGAAGTATGACGAGGTTCTGCTTCATGACACCCGATGTAACGTACGATCGTACGATAATACCCTGTAAAAAAAAAAAAAAAAGCAATACCCTGAATTATTTCTGGACGGGGTTCTTTCAGGGTTCCTCCTCGGGGGGATGCCTCAAATTCAAACGATGACGGCAAAGGATCACATGTGAATAACTTCTTCACGGAAGAGAGCTTCGACAGATGACGAAGGTTTTTCTCTCTCATCGTGTTCTTCCGTTCTTTGGTGTGTAATCAATAAGGATTTACCTGGATTTTAGATATCTGAGAAGTGTAACGTAGTCGACTTCCGGACATTTCTCGGCAGGGCCCTGTAATTCTTTACGTCTGTCGTTGAAATATTTAAGCGTGGAAAACGCTTCTACGCAAACCATTTTCTCGAGAGAAGCCCAGAGAAAAAAGTGGGAAGGTGTTAGGTGGTTTGAGGTCTGTTCAATGAACACTCCCGCGTCTCTGGATGACTCGATCTGGGAACTGGCCATCCAACTGATTCCTGACAATCATTACATTTTTTAAATTCGAACAAGACTCCCGGAATGCACTCCTTTTTTTTTTTACCTTGCTATCCGCTATAATGCTGCATAATGTACCCAATTCTTTCCTGAATCAGAAAGTGCACCCTGTACCTCCCGGTTCTTTCATCCAACGTCAAAACATATTCAGCAATGAAGACGCGAAAATGTTTTTGGTTTTTTTCCTGGAGATGATGATGATGGAGTTCCGTTCCATATTCTAGATTCTACTGTAGATTAGAAATAGCCTTGGGCGAACTCTGATTCAGAGCTCCCAGTGTCTCCACCCTCTAAAGATTGGTCGGAATCAATATGGGGGGCGGTGTCTTCCATCTCTGTATTTTTAGCGAGCTGGAATGTGCCGAAAAAATTTAAGCTGAAGTACGATGACTTTTTGTTTTATTTATCTGAAATCTACTGACATATTTTACCTACCATATGATAACAGCAGGGGGGGAAGGAAACTCGCTTAAATTTTGTTGGTACGTTTTGACAAAGCCCTCCCCCAAAAGCCCCCTACCCCCTCACCCAAAACTTCTCAAACTTTTGGGGCCTTAGCCGCCCCCGTCTGGGATCCCTAAGGTCTGTCCTAAAATGTTGAAAGCACTGCAGAAGTGCGAGGAATATCCTTTTCGATGACGAACTTAGGTTTAGAAGTTTGCATGCATCCCTGCTACGGGAAAATGGCTTTTTCTTGGAGGAGCGCCTAGCATTTTTACCTCGCACGAAAGGTAGAGCGGTGATCCGTTGCGAACCGTCCGATTCGCCGACGAGTATACCCTCGTATACTTCGAGAAGATTGGAATGATTACTAGTATCAGTTGCTGTGTCGTGTTTTTGCAGGACAACATCTACATGGTGGGACGATGTCCGTCGGATTACGGGGACGAGTCGGTCATGCAGCAGTGCCTTCGAGATTCCGTGCCGGATTCCGAATACTCCCACATCCTCGACGTCCCTGTTTTCAGTAGTGCTACGAACCGCACCTACGTCAACGTCTTCTGTGCCCACTGCAACCAAGCGAAGGAACTCGTGCCCTGGACCCTTCATATCAATTGCAGCAAAAACGTCTCTCAGATGTTCACCGTCCAAGAACTGATGAAAATGGCTACTTACAGCAAGGGTCTCCGGATGTGGAGCGTTCGACTCCGGGAAGAGGGAGTGTTCATGGGACAACCCTTGTATTGCAACCTTCGCGTGAATGAGTTCCAAGACTTCTCCAACTATCTCAGCGAGTACAACGGGAGGAAATGCAGGCCTCAGGTGAGGGAATGCAAGGAAGGAAGAGGGTCGTGGAGCAACTCCCTCAAGTGCGACATGTACAGTCTCCTGGTCAAAAACAAAACCGACGGGGTCGTCTACAAGAACCCTCACTGTGCCGCCTGTAACCGAGACAACAAGACGACGGAAAATCTCGCCTGTCATGAGACGCTGCCCACGTACCGGAAACCTTTCTCCTTGCCGCTGTCTTTCGCTGTCGTCTTCGATTTCCAAGGGGGATTCCAAGTGGGAAAGGAGGATTGCGATCATGAGCACATCTGGGACGCACTTCACGGCCGTTGCCATGCCATCGTCTGCGGCCGGTTCTACACCAATCGCAACGGACGGTGCGTGGCACGGAACTTGTCGTTGGCGAACGCTTCGTCTTTCAACGTCTCCGTGACATCGTCCGACTGCTTCCGGATCCTCCTCACCGAGGATGAAGTGGAGGTCTTCTCCAATGGATCCCTAGTCATTCGAGAAACGGGGAAAGAGATACGCGTTGGGGAATACGAGATTCATAACGCGACCGTCGTCCTGGTCTGCGCCTCGGATTACCGTGGACTTTTTCGTTTCTCCCCGGTTCAGAGTTACTTCTCCCTGGTTTGTTTGGTCGTAAGCCTCGTCTGCTCTGCCCTACACATCTTCATCTACACCTCCATACCAAAGTTGAGGAATCTGCCGGGGAAGAATTTGCTCTCCTTGACCTGCTCCTTGTTCGTCGGTCAATTTCTCTTCGTATCCCTGATCGGGGCCACGGAAGGCTACGGCCTGTGTCTTTTCGTCTCCATACTCCTCCATTATTTCCTTCTTGCCTCCTTGTTTTGGATGAACGTGATGAGCTTCGACGTGTTTCGAACCTTCACGGCGAAATCCCATCGAGTTCCAGATCGCAGTTCGCGGTCCTCGCTCTTCATGCGCTATTCCATCTACGGTTGGGGTACCTCCGCACTCATCGTAGCAGCCGCCATCATCACGGAATTCACCAACGTTGCTCCCCAATATCGCCCTGCCTACGCCAGGAATCTGTGCTGGATCAACAGTAAACACGGCCTTGGTCTCTTCTTCGTCCTTCCCGTGGGAGGGATCCTCCTCGAGAACATCATTCTCTTCGTCCTCACGGCTCATGGAATCTACAGCCAACAACAGGCAGCGAGTTTCGCGTCAAAAAGGGCCCATACTCCCGGGCGCCTCAAGAAAGGTCAAGTCAACGTCAAGGTCAAGGAAGGTCAACCGATGAGAAAGGAGCGGATTAAATTCTTCCTATATCTTAAATTGGCCTTGATCATGGGGCTCGGTTGGATCTTCGGTTTTGTTGCGAGCCTAGGGAACGTGGATATCCTGTGGTTCGCCTTCATCTTCTTTAATGGCCTGCAGGGTGCCTTCATCTTTCTGGGATTCGACCTCAAACGCAAGATCCTTTACCTCGCATGGGAAAAAGTCACTGGTCGGCCAATGAAGATGACACGTCGACCTGGCACCGCTTCTACTGGGGTTGACCTCAGCAGTCCCACTACCTCTAAGCAGACCAAGATCACCTTTGCTTCCAAGAGTCAAGGTCAAGGTCAAGTCAAGGTCAAGATCAAGGTCAAGGTCAAGGTCGAGGTCGAGGTCGAGGTGAAACTCAGGGTCTAGAGAAGTGCAACAGTGAATCTGCGTCACAGAAACGAAGGGTGCCTATCTCGTCCACGGAGCCGGATCCAATTCCGAATAAATCGATACTTCCTCCTTTTCAAAGAAAAGAAAGATTGGGAAAAGTCCCGAGTGGGACTGGCAGGTACCGAAAAGACAGTCCGATGGTCCAGAGTCTCCAGACCTTGCAAACCTTGAGCAGGACCGACAGTGATTGTGGAAAGAAGCCGGGATCGACATATCGATCCGATTCGGCTCTCTTCACGTATCCTCCGACAAACGAAAAGAAGGAGGCCGAGAGGACCCGCCTGGTGGCCAATCAAGTCTTCGCAGCGGAACTCAGTCGCAAGATGGAAAGTGCGAGGAGGGGACAGAGGCGTCGTAGGGCATCCATGGACATCCAGTCTCCTCCTCTGGCCGATGTTAATGGGTCCCTCGAGAACAAGACTCGTCCGGCTGTCAAGAGACCAGGATCTAGCGTCGAGAAGAGGAAGAAACACCTGGAAGGGACGGAAGGAAAGAAATTAGCCAAGAGCCTGTCCGTGGACTTTCAGAAGGGAAAACTTGCTTCCAAGACGGGAACGAAATCGAGGGGAGGAGATCTTACATTCTGAAACGATCGTTTCGGGCTCCCTTCTGACTTGTGATCTTTCTTCGTCGCTTCCTCTAACACGGTGCAAATACGAGGGGTGTTTAATATATACCAGGACTTTTGTTTATACAAGGCAGAGTAACGTATGTAGATTAATAATTTTGGGAGGAATTTGTCTTCAGAGTGTTGTTAACCCATACCCAAAATCGCGTGTTTCCTGCTTTAATACATGTGCTGAAAATAAGATGGTGTAATAAAGGGGGTAAACAAATGAGGTAACAAAGAAAGTGGGACAGCGAATACGATGGTGGTTCAAATTTGACCTGGACTTTTGCATATAAACAGCGAAGTAATGTATGTAGATTAATCATTTTTTTAAGATTTTCCCTTTATAGTGTTGGTAACCCATACTAAGAATTACGTGTTTCGTGCTTTAATACATGTACTGAAAATGAAGATGGCGGCAGTTGAGGTAACAAAGAAGGTGGAACAGCACATCATCATGAAATTTCTGGCCAACGAGAACATCAAATCCTTTGAAATTTACAGACGATCGTCTGCACAGATTATGAGATTGTGCTACAGATGATTGCCTATAAGAAGAAATTCTTCCGTCAGTCAAAATGAGATCCTCAAGTCGTTTTATGTTCACGCCGTTGAACGAAGTGGCCGGTCTTGTACTGTAGTGTGTGTTTTGATTCTGCACGCTTTCACACCCATATTTAAATGATTTGCACTAGTCAAATACGGATGTCCTTCACAGGCAGTCATCAACATACTGTGCAGGCAATTGTCTATAAATTTCAAAAGGTTGGATTTATTCGTTGGCCAAAAATTTCATAATGATTCGCTTTTCCACCTTCTCTGTTACCTCAACTGCCGCCATCATGATTTTCAGCCCATGTATTAAAGCAGGAAACACTCGAAACACCCGATATGGGTCAACAACAATATTAAGGAAAATTCTTCCAAAAAGTATTAGTCTGCATAAGTTAATATGCCTTGCATAAACAAAAGTCCTGGTAGACCTTGAACGACCCTCGTAGTATATTCTCAGCGTGCTGAGTGTGAATCGTCTAGTGAATACAATTTGTACTGTGACTCGTCCTTATATTTTCGACGGTACCAAGCATCTCACTGGCGCTATGTGAGTGACATAATCATAATTTTGCCCATCGACTCTCCCACGTTCTCTTCGCTGCTTTAGTCAGCCCACTTTCTTCGGGGAAGACAGGGATCGCTCAAGGTCAAGGTCAAGAGGCAAAGTTCAATGGACTAGTTGCAACGTTTCTGAGCCATGGGATAAATATTGAAAAGGAGAGGTGGAGCTCGATAGGCAAACCCTCATTCCTCACGCAATCGAGGTTCGAGGCTCGGGACGTCGGACGGGAATTTATATTCATTTTCACATCCCAAGCCGAGGTCGAACACTCTTACGGCAGGCCTACCCTCTGTAGATAAATATACCGATCCGACTTCCATTCGTCCTTTGATTGTTCTTTATTTTCCTATTGAATGTTTAGGAAAACTCTCCTTTATTTTGCGAGCCTGTAATCGTTCCGTCTTTGATTTTAGTCGCGTTGACAACCGCCTTCAGATATCCCCAGAACCAATTTAACAAGAGTAAAATCGTAGGGGCTGTGGAGGCCATTCAATTGGTCCTGACTTGGCTCTTGCAGAGTATTGGATCGGAGGATTTTTCATGCGACTAAACCAGTTAAAATGGAACAGTTGCAGGCACGCATAGAAAGCAAAATTGTTTGTTTCCCATGGAATTGTTTCATCATATCATTCAGTGAAATCTCCAAGCGTTGTCAAGAATGTCTTGATGTACGAGGCCAACAGTTTAAGGCGTTCGAAAATGATTTCATCCTGACATTAGTAATGCAAGTAAATAGTCAGAGGAATGTAGTAAAGCTCGTTTTACGTTTCCATCATATTTAGTTCTAGAGTTATGAGCAACTGAATTTGAAGAATCTATTCTGATACACCCTGTACATAGGCAAGGGACTGAATACTCAAGTATCGAGCTCAGTGTTACACCAGATGCTATCGGGACGCTCCAGAAAATACTCCTTTCGTTTTTGATTTCCAAGGAAATCCATCGGAAGAGATGTTCTCGCCCATACATCCAGCCGACCAACCTTAGGCCACATTTCCCAAACTCTTTCATGGGAGACTGTTTATGAGAGAAAAATCTTCCTAAAAATGGGTCCAGAAAGAAGTCAAATAAATACTCTATTTCTTTGCCAAGTATATCAAAAAAAGAAAAGCAGGAGCATGCAAACTCACATTTTGTGAAAGGGCGATTCACCCCTTTCGAATCCTCATTGCAAGCCGAAGGGGATCGAAACGATCGAGAAGGCTTGGAGCCGACGATCCCAGTAGAGTTAGGAGGAAAAAAAGGGGAATGACTCTGAAATCCCAACGCTAGTTTTCCCCATGCAAATGTAACGGTTGATGATTTGTAATTCATCACGGGGTCGATGTGATCAAAAATCAAATTCGAATGAGTCGGTATATAACGATGATTCAACCTGTACGAATACCAGAATCGCAGCACAGCTGAATTTCCATGTCATGGAAGCTCGATGTGAACGAATCGGAACGCCTGAAACGCGAGTACCCGCGAACATCCCCTAGACGTTCTAGTTTCCCGACAGATGGCATATTGACGAGACTGGAGCCTCGAGCGGATCTTCAATACCCAAAGCGAAGAGAGAATCGGGGCTTCCACCGTATCGCTGCCATCTCGAAACGGAGTCGCGGAGAGACAGTCGTCGGAACGCTTCCCGTCTCGTCAGGAATCGAGTGCCAACTAGCGGTCGGACCGGCCACGGGGAACGTCAATGACATCTACGTTCGTGATTCGTGTTCCGTGTCGCAGTTGAACTCGTGGTGTCCGTTCCTACTTTTTCGTTTCCCATCGCGTTGGAATCCCTCCAAGTAGATAGTTCTCAGCTAATCGAGGTTAGTTTTGGTTCGCAGTCGGAATTTGAAGTAAAATTTTCTAGTTCTGCTTGCGATTCCAAATGTGAATATATTTTAAAATCATCCTTACGCTTCTTCCTGATAACTTCACCGTCGTCTATCCAAAAATGAACTCGTGGAAGCCTCCATTAATCTCGGGATCTCGGTAGCGCCGTAGTAAAGCCGTGAACATTCTGTTTTTTCTCGACGGAAGTTAAAAATTTCAGTTTTTGTTCTTCGCTACCCCTCGTGCGCATTCTCATATTTCTTCGCGTATTTTTGTATTGTTTTCCTATGAAAGGACCGCAATCTTTACGACCGATCTAGAACTTGTGGGTCGCATAACTACAGGAATCTGACCCAGTGTATCGTGGCACGAAAAAGGTTCACGACCACAAAGACTCATCCTCTCTTTCTACACGTCTCTCACACTTTAGCGCTTTAGGTGTTCGACGAAAAGTCGTATGAACATGGTATGCAAACACGTATGGGTATGATGTTGGCCGAATGCGTTTTATGTACAGCACTCAAAATGAGGCAGATGATGGAAGGATGGCATCCCGCCAAATAAAAATGGGGCATGGATCGGGATGGCGTCCTCTCAAGGATGTTAAATTTTCACCTCAATATCGATTAGCTTTGTTACAGATAACGAAAAAAAATAACTTTAAGGAAAACTCCAAACGCATCACAATTCAGACGGTGCAACATTCATTAAGTAAACCCTAAGTTGGCTTAAGATAGGTTCTTCGAAGGGGATGGGAGTGAGGAAAGGGTATGATAAAAGAGGAACTATTCCCTCCGAGGAAGAGCCCCATTTCGAGTTCTGTTTGTCGTGATGTATGTCCAAAAACCAGGTTTTCTGTCGCAAATATTATACTTGCGCTAATCTCGGGAGCGAGTGTCGGGCGGAGGAGACCAGATGGTGTGTGGAGGATTTTCTGTTTTCCTTTGCCCTTCAATCACTATCCTCCGTCTCCCCTTCGTCACTGACCCTTTGCTACCCTCCACCACCACATTTAAAAAAAAAATTTTTTTTAACGTTACATTTTAAAGTTTTTAAGTATTTAGAGATCCCATGTAATTCCATCCACCTCTTCGAGGAATGTGGTCTAGTCAGACTCACCGTTCGGCCCGTAGACAGCCGATTCGCTCGAATCGGAGTCGAATCAGAGCGAATCGCTCGCCGATCGGTGTCCATTCCATCGCACCGTCAGTCAGCCGGGGGATTAACGATTATCTCCACTTCCACCTGCACTCAAAGAAATCGGTGAATCGAAATGATACACTTCTGTCGATTTTCGCATTTTGACTTTTTTTTCAAGAGGAAAAGGCATCAATTGGAATTCTGATTAACACATTCAGCCCCGCAAACGTAAATTTACGTTTCATATCTCCCGCCTCTACAGCCCGGAATCGAAATCTCCGATTTGCCACATGTATTCATTCAATTTTTTAATACTGAATTTCTGAAAATGTTGGTGTATAAAACATTAATTTTTAACAATTAGCTAATTAATAATTCATTTGCTTGTAAATTCTTGCTTTTTCCACAATATGGCCGAGCTGTAGTAAGACTTGTATCAGGACTGAATGTGTTAACATCAGTCACTCCACGACCGTGCCGGGTCGCCTGAAATATGTCTATAATCGAGACGAGTGGGGTGGTTCGAGTGGCCTTGTAACGTCTAGACGCATGTCAATCTTCGTCTTCCACTTGATCGTGTGGAAGAAGTGCCCCTTCATAAACCTTCAGGGCAATGCATTCACCGTTGAGGGACTTCTCACACAAGCGCGTGCGAGTGCATGGCCTCTTCGCCATATCACCTTCCCTCCAGTCCGTGCGAGTAGCTCGTGCTTCTGAAAGGGATTCTAATATGATCGCTTCCGACATTTTTCGAGTCCAGTTCCATATTATGCTTGTATTTCGTTTCGTGTCTAGGTGGTACGATACATATCGCCGGTACTCTAAACATCTAAGCTTAATAGCTTGATATTTCAACAATAGGTTCATCTAACGTGAGAGTATTCGTAGTCTATTGCCTTGAATCAATAGGTACTTCTGCGCCTTCTCTCAATTGTGAAAAAAAAAACAGATGAATAAATGTTTTAACAGCAGATTTGAGTACAAGCATCATTTTACCCACCAGGCCACCGTAACTGGGGGATTTTGGAGATGACACAGCCAAGGGAGGTATATGGATTGAATCTTGGAGGCGAAAATGCATCACATGCGGGACACATGCCCACAGAATCAAATAGATGCGCTTTGGTCGTGAAAAAATCTGCCCTCCATGTAATACACTTCAATCGCATCGGATATTTGATTAAAACGCATCACATGGAGGACAGATTTTTTCACTACCAAAATGCATCAATTTGATTCCCTGAATATTCCGTGTAATAGTCTTACAGCGGGGAAGCGTCAAAGGGAATTTTAAGAGCTCCAACCCCCTCCGGTAAACTAATTTCATGCCCGATTCTCCAAATTGCTATATCCTAGACGCGTCATCGTCAGATAATATCTATCAACTCTCGCTTTAAAATGTGTATCTGGACAGCCAGGCCTCTAAGGTTTGTGTACCTTCCCCATCCTAGTTGAGCATCCCTGCCATAGGGCGTATGTGTTCAGTAGGTTGAACCATTCGAGGGCGTGTTACAGAGAGACGCGTAGAGTTGCTGCTCGAGCTTGTAGTACGAGGGGCCTTCGAGGGAAACCTGGACTCTCTTGTGCTGTGATACGACAGTACTAGATACTTGCACAAGATTTTGTCTGTTTCTCGGAGTACCTGTCTACTATATCGATGCATTAGGATCATCACTTCCAGATAACAGCAGCAAGTAAATTTTTTGGGCAGACCTTGAACCTACTGTAGGACACAAACTGGAAGTTAATTTCTACTGAGGTGTTGTATTCTTTTTGAAGGATTTGAATTTGTGATCGTGGCTTGGGGCTCAGTTGAACAAGTTAAGGAAATCGTTCTACTCACTTCTGAATCGGTTATTCGGCTTCATGTGGAAGTTTTGCGTTACCATATCTGAAGAACGATCAGGAACTTGAGCTCCATTGGAACGATATTTTTCAGAATTTCAAGCACTCAAGAAATTTTGTTTCCGCTCTCCCTATGTTTATCTAAAACTGCTTTGTGATTTTCGCATCTCTCCGCGACGAACTGCCGTGATTCACTCTTTCACATGAGTGATGTTCGGTCAGGTCGCCACCGAAGGTGATGCGCTTGGATACTCAGCGCCGCCGGCTTGCTGCCTCCCTTCATGAAGTCGTGGGCACCAATCAATTACACTTCACCATGATGGGGTAGTGTCATCATATTTATCTGCAAGACTAGTGAATTTCAGCAGGTTTCATATACTCCTTTGCTATAAATCCCACGAAAAGGCGCTGTCATTTTTACACTGATACAGGCAGACTCATACAACACGTGAAGTTGCCAGTCAGTGGCACCACAAAGGACTTTTGAATTACATTCAGCACTATCTGTATCAAAATTTCAGAGATCCACATGCATTGCTCACAGAAAATCCAGGTTTCTCCTGAACTACCCACGTGCATGCGAAAACAAGAGGCGAGGAAGAAATTCGGCGAAAGAATGGAAAAGGGCTACTGCACAACAAGGGGAAGTTCTGACAAACTGTTTGAAGGCGCCAGAAAAGCAGCAACCTACCCTCCGAGTCACAAAATACTGAAACTGTAAGGTCTCGGGTGCCGAATCTTCGAGGATAGAAGGAAAATTTTGAGTTGCTCTTAACACATCGAGGACCGGTACCCTACACATAACGTAGATTTTCAGAAATAAATACAAAGCAATAGGAATACAGCTGACGGTAAAAAACGATATTAAAAGAAACATCAGAATGTCTACAATCCATACAAGCACATCTCAGAATCGTACACAGAAAGAATCAGACGGCGTGAAAACCCTACATGAAAACAAAATAGTGTCTCCCGTTCTCAATGTGTTAAACCTACCTTCGGTGGATGTCAACTTACCCTGCTTGAAGCCGACCTGCGTGAGGACTAGTCTCGCCGTGGAGGAAGTTCCACGAGCTATTCCCAGCTTAAAGAATGGAAAGTTTCCTGGTGTGGATTAAATCCGGGTAGACCAGCGAAAGCAATGGTGATGATGGGTGTTCGTGGTTGCATATTGTCGAGTCGCATGGGATTCGGGGACGGCGCCCATGGATTGGCAGACCGGCGAGGTGGTTCCTCTTTTCGAGAAGGGGGACTCGAGGAAGTGCACCAGTTACCTTTGAATCACCTCGGCATACTTGGCAACGTCTATGCCAAGCAAACGGGGAAGCATTCCCGAAAGAAGAGGTCTGCCCTTGGTTAAATGTTTTTTATGTTGATAGTTTTGAGGCAGATGGTACCGGTACATCGTTAAATTTATAGCAAAGCTAAGCAAGAAATTTCTCCTTCACTTCCAAGGCAAGGACTTATATTTAAATTCAGCTAGCAAAGCCAACACAATCGAACCTCATCTGCCTGAGGACTTTGCCCAACTTATTTCATGTCTCACGCCCTTTTTTCTGCTATTGAATTAGAATGTGGGAACTCTTTAATTACACGCTCCAATAACATGAATGCCGAGGAAACAACCCTTATATTTTTTCAGAGAAACGTTTTAAATCCCATAAAGATGAGATGGGCGTAGAACTTTCCAGACACCGTTTTTCTGGAATTACTGGAAAATAACTGCATTAATATAATTTGAAACCAGTAATTGTTCAAGGAAATGTAGAAAGCTTGGTCAAATTTGAATGATATATGCTTCAAGTGACGATTACGAAATTGGGCAGAAGACACCCCAGTGGGCAAAGGGCAACTTCGGGCTACTTTGTGGGTGACTTTGTCACCGGAGTATGTCAGCTTACGGTACCGACGCATGCGAGCAAAACACAGGCGGAGATTGGTTTTGATGAATTTCATGACAAAAAGGGACTACATACTTTTCCTTGCGAACTTTAAGGTCAACACATGGAACTTCTCAAGGCTATGATTGTTTGGAGCAAGAGGAAGGACTCCCGAGGGTTCCAGTTTCTTGTTTTCTCATCGGCACTTCAGTCGTCATCCTCCACTATACCTCTCCCTTCCCCCTTCCCCCCCTCATTTTTTTTTAAATGAAAAAAAGCATTGTAATGGTCACAATCCATCCAAACCAAAATTTGACCCTTTTGTTTGATGAGGCGAAAATATGAACCCCACGGCCACTACTGTATTGGGATTGCACTCTTTCCTTTACTTCAAGGGGAGAGGGGAGAGAATCTATCATTCGTGACTCCTCGAACATGATCAAAGGGAGAATCACGCCATTTCTTCAGGAATCGAAGTGTAATTCACAGACCTCGGATGGAGGGAAGGGTACATATATGCACATGTGTGATCCATCCATCCCGATCCCCTCTGTTTATCATGTCTTCAAACAACTTCACTCTCATGGGCTATTCTTAGTCTTCCCAGGTATCCTTCTAGTGCTCTGCCTTGTCGGAGCCCCTCGCCCTTCAGGAAACAGACTCACTTTTTCTTCGAGTCAATTTTCACAATGAGAAAGGTTTTAAATCCAACACAAAACTACGTACATTTATAAATGCTCATGAATTTCCGACGAACGCTATTCAGCGGGGGTGTTGCATTGACAATTCATCTCCGTCCAAGTCAGAGATGCAAGGTATTTTACATTCAATGTATTCAAGTGTTATACATTGAAATTCTACCCTTCATCGAGACGAATATTCCCCAGTTCTCTCCACCAAAATGGAGTACCAAAAGTCCATGACATGAATCAAATATTGGGGAAAACCCCTCACGTTACTGCAGGCTAGCATAAAAAATACTAAAAATCTTCCAGCGTTTCCGAGAGATGGTTCTGCCTATGGGAAATCTCAGGGTCAATTTTAAAGATTCAAGTCTAGTTTTCCTTTTTCCAAAGTCCAACTATAAACCCTAATGGGATTTCTAGACACATCTGATGTTCCTCTGTATAGTGCATTTCAGAGTCTTCTGAAATACCTAAGCAGAAGCGCGCCGAGTTTCATGCAGTAATGAGTTCGTTCTGACATGATGAATTATCTATGACTCAACATCTAGCATTGTCCTAGCAAAGAGCAGAGACTACCATATTTTCTGGATTGCTTTGGCTTTTTTTGTCTCTCTTTATTATGGGCAAGTTCATTGGCAAGAGCACAAATAGCAAATTTGATTTTTAATCAATAAGTCAACAATTGGAAACAAATTGATTAAGTGGAAGATTAACATTTTATATAGATTGAATAACAAGGGAGTTAGCGTAAGTTTCTCTTTATCACATTCACAAATAGTTGAAGAGAAGCGAAGTGTATGCTGCAGCTGGTTTTGAGTCAGTGTTGATTGCTATTACAAATTTCAATTTTTGTTATTTGTTGCCCATTCAGTCATGCAAAGCATTGTTCACAAATTTTTTAGTTCTAATCTGGGTGAATTGATTTTCTCCCTATGTCATGCAAAGTATGGAGGTGGCAACCTCACACATATCCTTACTGTCACAAAGTCAACAATTGTACAGTAATTTTAATCACTAATCTCCTGGGGTTAAACTAACCAAATTGTGTTAGCACTCTAATGGCACCTATTCCGTATTACTCTCAGCTCTGATGAACTAGCTAAGAAAAAGTGGAATGAATTTAGAAGGCAAGAAAAACAAACAGAAGGATGTTGCAGCAGATGCGGGTTTGGTAGTGAATGGGAAGGATGCCCATGGTGAGGTATCCTCCTGGTCATTTGATGAATAAACAACCTGCACACAACTCATCCAAAAAATACAGAGCTCTGCCATAGTATTGAATAATTTGGTTATCTGTTGTAATTAAAATGTTAGTTTTGTGCAGAAAAAAGACAAAGGCAAGCAATACAGTATGAATCTATATTTTAGCACTTGGTTGAACCACATTTTGTAGCACAAAGAGCATTAACACTGTTTGGCACTGAATCAATGAGATTTCATATCAAAATGTGGTCTAGGTTCCCCATATTCATGTGAGAGTTTCCTCTAATTTCATGATATTGGTGGGAATAGAATGGGTTACTATCAGCTGAGAATCCATATGCTCCCACAGGTGCTTGATAGGATTCATATTTGGGCCTTGAGGTACCCAGGAAAGAAGTTGAATGCTTTGATTCCTCTTCTAGGCTATGGTCACATTAGAAGTGTGGCATATACAGGGTGGGCCAAAAAAAAGTTTTCAACAATACACTATACTGCACTAACCTGCATATATTTTAATGCTGAGTGCAGCATTTGAATGAGGAATCAATAAGCTTTAAAACGATGTACGTGAGTTGTCTGAAAAGTTCTCTGTATTGATTTTTAAAATGAGTTACACTCAATGAATCTTTATTAAATTTCGGTGAGCACTGGTTGTATCTAATAGCATTCCCTGTGCAAAGTTTGGTATAAATTTATCCAGATTTACACTCACTGCCGGATATTGCATACAGTCCCTATGAATGCCTCTGTTGTCCAAGAATCATTCTTGAAACATCACATTTAAGTCATCATCGAGTTCCATGTTCTGCTCAACAACACACCAACAGATCCATCACCTGATGTCAATGTCTTTGAGCCAACACTGTCGTCAGCTGGACAGTGATGCCCACATACAACTTTGATGTCATATTTATAATCATATGTGAAATCCAATAGTTAGTTCATATAAATTCATTTACGGAAGTGGCCAAATTATTATGACAGGGCTCTGTATAGCTAACAGGATAAGATAAAACAAGATGTCCATGAAGTTTCATTTTGCATTGCCTAATGGTAGTGGAACGGAAGCATTGCATTAGTGGTGCATCATTCAAAAATCTCCAAAGGAATGAAAGACTGGATCCTGACATGCTCATGACAAAACCCAGTTTAGTTATCTATCACATGAACTATTTGCATCCCTTGAAGTTTTCATTCAACCTTTTAGAAAAAAAGCAAACAAACCAAGACAGTGACACTAGAAAAGTGGTTTATTTCAGTATCAGTTTATTATTTATAACAGAGCGATTGAGAATGGAACATGAAGTTCATATTGCACAGAGCAATGATCTGAGACTAGCAGACTACATGAAGGCATTGTCTGAGTTGGAGTCTCTCCTTGGGACAGACAAAATGTCCTTTATGACAAAATGTATAACACCCTTTATGACAAAATTATAACACTCTTTATGTCCAAATGTATAACACCCATGAAATGCATGCTTTTTGCGAGGAGCTGTAGTATGAAAAACTTACAAGGAAGGACACCCTGCATTGAAGACAGGCATGAGAACCAGCTGTTGATTGATTTATGAGTCTGTGAATTTTGGAGACCTCTTCTCGATAAATGCAGACATCCCTTCCTTACGGTCCCTCTGCATTTCAAGACAAAAATATGCTACATATACTAATCCAATTGGTAACAGCAAAATGACAAAGTGTTATGTCACATGGCAGATTAGAATGTGATTATGTGAAATTTTTACTAGTTTTGAAGTAAGGAACCACATCACACTTTTAACACTTTTGATCAGATGGATGTAAATGTATTGCTACATCCAGTCGAAACTAGCATCAGACAATGGTGGACATCCTTTGAAAATTTTTTTCAACTTTCTTTGCAATTTCCCACAATAAAATAGAGACATTATACTTCAATTTCTAAAAGAGAAGAAGTTTCCAACATTTTGCATTCTGAAGTTCTACAATTATTTTGCAGACTTCAAAAAACTACTGTCACCCTCCAGAGCAAAATTGTTAATGGTCACATGTTATTAAAAAAAAAGGCTCGTCCAAAGCCTATCATGCATAGAATACTTTTCTGAAGATACTGCAGAGACCAAAACTTGGATCCTCCTGGCAAGAAATGGGGTGAATATGAAAATCTGGGAGGAACACATGGAATTATAATCAGAACTTACTGTTGCAAAAGTGGCATGGAAAAGCCTCCGCTCAATATGAAGACCCTCTCTCAAAGTTGTTTCATATGCTTCGAAGTCAAAAGAAAAGGTCTTGTGTCATTCAGATGCTTTTGTTTGAGGCAAGGATCAGACCAAATCAGTTTGATAAAACATGGAAGTTACACTTACCAGCATTTACTGCTTCCTTACACATTTGAGTGACAATCTTTGAATGAGATGCAATTTTCTCAGCCAATTTCAAAGCAGCTGGCAGTAGCTCTTCAGTTGGAAATACTTTGCTCACAATCCCTGCAGGAGAAAAAACCCTCCAGTCAAAATGTTTACATCTAAGTATGACTCAGAATTCAAGAAAGGGCTTGAATCTAACATATGCAATAGGCAGAATCAAAAACAGCAACTTCATGAGCCATATGAAGTGAAGGAGGCAGTTTGAGGAGAGATGTTATGAGAAAGTTGCCAACCAGGCACATTTTGAGAGCTTTCATTTTGAGAGAAAATTTCCCTCTGTTGTAGAGTGCAGAAAAGCAACCATATCAGGATAAGTAGACATGCAGATGGGAAGGACAAAGGTGAACCTGGATCTGTAAGACTGAAAATATGATATCCAAAGAAATGCAAAAACACTTACTCTAACAGGCATATGTTCCAAGCAAGAGAACCTCATGAAGTAATGACAGGTGTGGTGAAAAATGCAGTGCTGTTTGAATATTTACATCTGAAAATTAGTCATAACAACAGCTATGTATGCTCCAACAAGTGTGCATTTAAACTTTTGCTAATGTAAATTTTCTTGAGAATTTTTCCTCTGGTGGTTGAGTCACAGAAGCACTTTGAAGTTAATAAGCACTCTGAAGCAAGGAAATCCCCACAAGTCCAAGTCCTCACAGAAATTTAAGCAAGATAGGCCCTTCTTTCTCCTGGATGACAGTTCTGAGCAGTGACTTTCATGAAATCCAACTGACTCCAACACTAATCATGACCTCTTGGGAGAACTAGAAAAATCCTTGCAAAGCATATCTGCACCCACATTCCTTGCTCCCCTTTTCACACACCCAATTGAGTCTGGGTGTTAAGAAGGATTTTACTCTTAAGGTACCAATTATCAGTGAAGATCATTCTTCTGACTCAGAAATGTTGCCATTAAAACTGACTTCTCCATCTTCTTTTCTGAATGGTAGTTCTACTGAAACTGGGAGCAAAGTCTCTAACAGTGTCAAGCCCCAATGTTAGACCATTTTTGCCACTCATCTTGCACTATCTGAGAGGACTCTGGTTATTAGACAAATGGAAATGGAAATGGAGTGCCAAGCCAATCTTGTGAAAACATATGTCCTTCAACATATGCCAGACTGTCTTAGGTGACAGTAGGTTTGGGTCTCCTGCCTCTTCACTTTCATTCCATTTAACCTGTGGCACAATTTTTCAAGATGTAACAATTCAGAGTCCTTTATCTGCTCTCTATTCAGGATATCCTTCACAGTATAACAACTCTCCATCCCTTGAGAAGAGAACATACCTCAACCAATGCGCTGTTTGCCTCAGACAACACCATAACCATTATGAGGTAGGCAATTTGACATAAAAGCTAACAAGCTTGGAGGTTTCCCTCTTTATTGAAAGACTAACATCAGGCAAGGACTTAAAAAAAAAAAAAATACTTACAAAATTCAAGTGCTTTTGTGGTTGAACTAGCAGGGGAAAATTCTGAAAAAATAGTCCACAGAAGATAAAAAATAGGTCCCAATATCCTGGTGCATGCAAATTGGTATTGATAACCAAATTCCAGATATAAAAGTTCTAACAGCCCAGTTTTTTTTTTCTCTGCACTTAGCATATCTTCTCCACATTAGAGCAATGGGCACTAAAGTTCAAACTATGTGGTTACCGTATTTACTCGTGTATAAGGCGCATTTTTTTTTGCATATTTTATTGTGTTCGATGAGGGGGTGCGTCTTATACTCGAGAAAAAAATTATCTTTTTCGAGAAAAAATTTTCAGCGTATCTATAACTCATTGATCACTAATTTGAGGCGGAAACTGTCTGCAGTCAGTCAGAACAGGAGAAATATAATAATTATAAAACGGTAAACAGGGAGTGGCCACGTCGATTCGCGGACTTCATTCAGTATCGGAATCGGCATCTGAGGTGTCTGGCGGCGTGGAAAATTGATTCGCGGAGCTCACATCCTCCTCCGAGGGGCCGTTCCAGAGACAATAATTTCTCATGGAAAGCTGCGTTTTCCGACGAACAGAAAATCCAACTTGCTTATGAATCGCGTCGTTCAACCTCATGATGCATTGAATTTTCGATGGGAGATCCCGTTTGCTCTCGAAATCGTATGGGTTCGCGTCTCCATCACTCTCGGTCACTCCCTTCTTGATTACCGGAAATTATTCCTTTTTCCCCACGAAAGGCCATGAGATTCTTTAGAGCCAGGCTTAATTTCGCCTTCGCCTCCATCCGCTTCTGTATACAACTTTCCTCGATGTCATACTTATGACCTATTGCACGGATGCCCAGCTCCTTCGCTTCCTGAATCACATGGATTTCTCTGCAGCTGTGTTATTTCGCCGTATATTTCCATCCGTTTTCACGGATATTAAAACAAACGTTAGGGATACTGTGCCCCCCCCCTCGATAAAGGTCAGGACAGTGAATAAGAAACGAGGTTCGACCTACCTCAAGACAGGCTTTACCCCTTATTCATCTCCCTTGTCCGACACTTTTCGCTACAAAATAGGGGGGTGCGCCTTATACGCGGGGAATCTTTTTTTTACACAAATTGGGACCTCAAAAGCGGGGGTGCGTCTTATACACGGTGGCGCACTATACTGGAGTAAATACGGTATACAGGCTTTACCCCTTATTCATCTCCCTTGTCCGACACTTTTCGCTACAAAATAGGGGGGTGCGCCTTATACGCGGGGAATCTTTTTTTTACACAAATTGGGACCTCAAAAGCGGGGGTGCGTCTTAAACACGATGGCGCACTATACTGGAGTAAATACGGTACTTTACCTTCCTTATAGTATTGTTTTGGAAAGGCCTATGACATTATGATTTGAAATAGTTTTGATCATTCTCTCAGCCATGAAAGGAGGGTATGGTGTATTTTTTTCCCTATGATGAACCTGCATTCACCTGCATTAGCCCTTCAAGCAGTTTTATGTACACTGTATGATTGTCACTAAGGAGATCAGGTCAAAACTAAGCACTTGAAGGGTGAAAGTATTGTAGCTTCTGAGTTCATGGCTTTGGATTAAAATCAAGGAGGAGGGGGGAAAGTCTGGGAAATTGTGGGTACCTCCATTACAAACAGTGGAGGATTCCTATGCTTGATGGAATGCATTCAAGCAGACAATTCATTCCTCACTCAAAACCATCATATTCCATAATATTAAAAACACCTGTTGCCTTCTATGACAGCTACAAGTCACATCATTAACCCTTCGACTGTTATAACACGGGGATTGCTGATATGTTTTCAAATAAAAATTGGACCTGCTTGTCTAAAAATGCAAATTTTTATGAAAGAAAATGTCATATCAAGATAACTATTGAAAATAGCAGAATGATTAATAAATAACTGTAAAATAACCTAGAAACAGTGAATGTTCTGAGCCTGAGAACATACCTATGCTGCCACTACATGAGCCCAAGTACATACTTGGGCAAACAGCCAAAGGATTAAATCTTTCCTGCCTTATTTCCCTCAGGAAGTATCAAAATACTGAAAATGAATTTAAATCTAATTATAAATAAAAGTATACAAATTTATTCTACTTTTTTTTACTAATAAACTTAAAAATTGTCTGAGTTAAAATAAATTTAATTAATTTAACTTGAATTAATTTTTCAAAATCTAAAATGCCAATCAACTTAAAAAGTTTTGAATGTCTCAATATGAGTTAGCAACATGTTAGGTGGCATATTTATGAAACTATATAAGGAAAATTTCCCAGCCTTCCAGTCTTGATGGGATATCTATATCCCTGAACTTTCTTACATTCAGTCAGCCACTGTCAATTTGGTCAGGGTATGGATGCCTTCCCATGACTAATTTTCTTGCAATGGAGTTTTAAGAAAACGGTACAAGTGCTAATTTTGTGCAAAGGTTCAGAAAAAGCAGTGTAGTTAATTTGTCAGAAACAAGTGAGAGTGTCTGTCAACATCATCTCATGGATTCAGGACCCAATCTAGGTCACAAAAATATGCTCATCAAGTTATTAGGCCTAGTCTGCCAACACATGCACTATGATTGCTCCCATAATGGTCCAGGCTCCTGTGTAGAGTCAGTGAACCCATTGGTCTTAGGTGTTTTTCTCTANTTTTTTCCCTATGATGAACCTGCATTCACCTGCATTAGCCCTTCAAGCAGTTTTATGTACACTGTATGATTGTCACTAAGGAGATCAGGTCAAAACTAAGCACTTGAAGGGTGAAAGTATTGTAGCTTCTGAGTTCATGGCTTTGGATTAAAATCAAGGAGGAGGGGGGAAAGTCTGGGAAATTGTGGGTACCTCCATTACAAACAGTGGAGGATTCCTATGCTTGATGGAATGCATTCAAGCAGACAATTCATTCCTCACTCAAAACCATCATATTCCATAATATTAAAAACACCTGTTGCCTTCTATGACAGCTACAAGTCACATCATTAACCCTTCGACTGTTATAACACGGGGATTGCTGATATGTTTTCAAATAAAAATTGGACCTGCTTGTCTAAAAATGCAAATTTTTATGAAAGAAAATGTCATATCAAGATAACTATTGAAAATAGCAGAATGATTAATAAATAACTGTAAAATAACCTAGAAACAGTGAATGTTCTGAGCCTGAGAACATACCTATGCTGCCACTACATGAGCCCAAGTACATACTTGGGCAAACAGCCAAAGGATTAAATCTTTCCTGCCTTATTTCCCTCAGGAAGTATCAAAATACTGAAAATGAATTTAAATCTAATTATAAATAAAAGTATACAAATTTATTCTACTTTTTTTTACTAATAAACTTAAAAATTGTCTGAGTTAAAATAAATTTAATTAATTTAACTTGAATTAATTTTTCAAAATCTAAAATGCCAATCAACTTAAAAAGTTTTGAATGTCTCAATATGAGTTAGCAACATGTTAGGTGGCATATTTATGAAACTATATAAGGAAAATTTCCCAGCCTTCCAGTCTTGATGGGATATCTATATCCCTGAACTTTCTTACATTCAGTCAGCCACTGTCAATTTGGTCAGGGTATGGATGCCTTCCCATGACTAATTTTCTTGCAATGGAGTTTTAAGAAAACGGTACAAGTGCTAATTTTGTGCAAAGGTTCAGAAAAAGCAGTGTAGTTAATTTGTCAGAAACAAGTGAGAGTGTCTGTCAACATCATCTCATGGATTCAGGACCCAATCTAGGTCACAAAAATATGCTCATCAAGTTATTAGGCCTAGTCTGCCAACACATGCACTATGATTGCTCCCATAATGGTCCAGGCTCCTGTGTAGAGTCAGTGAACCCATTGGTCTTAGGTGTTTTTCTCTAAACAGTCCATTGCAGAGTAGAGCCTGAGAAAGATACATAACTTGTCATCACTACAATGGGAGGGAATAAACTCATCTCTTCCTGGTTTTTTCTATTCTTCATGCATCAACAAATGCATAGCAGTGAGATATTGGAGAAGAGGTACTGACCCATTTTCTCAGCTTCATGAGCAGAAATCATCTCCCCAGTAAGGACCATTTCCATTGCTTTAGACTTCCCAGCCACACGTGTGAGTCTCTGTGACCCACCAGCACCAGGAATGGTTCCTATTGCTATCTCTGGCTGCCCAAACTTGGCCTTTTCTCCTGCATAGATGATGTCACACATCATCGCCATCTCACAGCCTCCACCAAGCTATATAGATGGGTTCAAATAGACATCTGAATGACCTCAGAGTGAATTTTTAAAGAAAATTCTAAACTCATTCATGCAGCATGAACCCTACACAAATGAATTCAAAGGGAAAAGAATTCTCACAGCATATCCATTGACAGCAGCTATAACTGGTTTCTTGCAATCTGAAATACGTGTCCAATGATTCAAGAAATTACCTCCAAAGACATTTGAAAACTCCTGGTTCTGCATCTCCTTTATGTCAGCTCCTATTTTTAAATCCAATAGGACATCATTTCCTGACAAGAAAAAAAAACTTAATTTCAAATATAAACATTGCTCTTACCTGCAGCAAAAGCCTTTCCACTTCCTGTCAATATAATGGCACCAATTGCAGAATCACGTTCAAGATCATCTAGAGCCATCGCCACCTCTTTCATAAGACCATCACAAAGGGCATTGAGAGCCTTTTCCCGGTTCAGAGTGATAACACCTATGCTGCCATTCTTCTCATATTTGATAAATTGAAAGGATCCTATAGAAAATAATTCCATTTTGAGACTCACAGTACATGCCATAATTTTCCAAATATGCTCTAGGATCTACTCATCAGACATTCACCTTCTTACCAGAGTCTGCTGCAGAACTGAATGTTACAGAGGCAGGGGTACATCTGGACGGAACTGTGAGGAGTGTCAGTTGTTTATGATAAAGAGTTCTGGATGCAGCTTGTGGGACAAACCCCAATAAAGAGCCACACCTGGAGCTCAATGTATGACGGGAGTAAGTCAGCAAAAATCTTGCCATTTCCATAGTGCATCCAATTATAGACCTGTCCACTGAATATCAAAACAATAAGAATGCTTCTGTCATTGTCATTTACACAAGGAACATGATCATCAGTCTAAACAGGGGGACAATGATTAGACACTATAGAAAATGGCAACCCTAAGCTTTCATAGAGACAGATTAACCTTTTCACTGGCATTGGTATCTGACAACCAAGAGTTGCCAATGCCTCCCAGAGGTTGGAGATTTACATTTCTGCCTGCCAGTGAAAGGGTTAAAATGGAAAGATGAAAGATACACAATAAAATACTCGCATCAACGGTGATGGATAATTCATCAAACAAAATTCTTATAGGTTCCTTTCTCTTATTTTCTCCTAAAAATGATTGCAAGCATACCTTTGAGACACCTTTACTATTACTCCCCACACTCAGATTCTTGCGGAGCTGATTCTTGCGGAGCTACCTGGGATGGGTCTTGAAGGATTCCCTTAAGCCAGAGGTGCATAACCTTTCCCCCTACAGGGCCAAATTGAGACTTGGGCTCATGTTCGAGGGGTTCGAGAGCCAGCGGTCCTTGAATACGAGCCAAAATAAGCCGCATTTAAATATAGATATTTAGAGACCATGGCATCCAAGAGGCCGCAAAAAAGGTCGCCATGGGTTGAGCATCACTGCCTTAGGCCATTAAAGCATGAGATATGAAGGCGCTTGGATTGAAAAAGCAATAGCAATGTTTAAGGCCTTCAAGCATTTACATTATTCTCCATGGAAAATACGGCACATAGGGGCAGCCATGTTGAATGGAGGCCGAGAACGCCCGTTTTCGTTTAACAGTAAACGCCATCGCTGCCTCCGTCTTCACCCACTGAATAATGTAATCACTTCGAAGCTAGAGACTCAGACTAACGTTCCATCAGCTTTTTTGGTTTTTCACTAAAACCAGGCGCACTCTAGTGAACGAACTGTAGACACATACCAAGTGAGCCGCGTTCCTATTATATTGGCCGAAAGAGAAAATCAACCTATTTTGGAGGATGATGGGTCAGTTGGGTTAGAATCACCACCTACCATCACCTACATTTTGGGAGGAGAGCTGGTGGCCCACCAGCTTCACTAGGTTGTGGGCCACCAGGTACATGTCCCACTTGCCGGCACTGGTCCGCCACCTTCCGGCCGCTAGAGGGCCAGCTCATTATCAGTTATCTCTTTTGTGTACCACCAACTGGGAAGGGTCCAATTGCCTCCATGTATATCCGATTCACTTCTAATTCTTGCCTCTGGAGCACTACTCAGAAGAGTACTCAAGTGTACCAAGATAAACCACTGCACTCCTCTTCCGCGTCCAATATGAAACTCGGGTCGAGCAGAAGTTTACGATTACCAGGGCTCATCATATAAAGGGTATTTTAAAAAAGACTCTCCACTCATTTTCTATGATAACCCTCATTCCCATGGGGGAAAAATCAAATCAGGCTTTGTTCTGGTTCCTGTCTATTTTCTTAAAGGTAAAACATCTTGAGAATGAAGCAGAGAAGGCTTAATCTGACAAGCAATTCATTGTAGGCTGTGAGTCATCGATAAAATTTGGGATTTGCCTCTTGGTGCCAGATGCACTTCAAAATATAGGGATTGCTTCAACCCCGTGAGAATAATACACATTTTACTCGAGATTCTGATGTAAGGGTGCAAGAATTCAAATCTACTCTGAACTTTTCCTCCTCGCTGAGAAAAGCAATCTCACATCTTGCCTGCTTTTAGCCATGATAAACCATCGTAGTCGCTGACTTTCCTGAGTAAAAATGCAAGCGTAATTTTTATTATTTTTAAATTAAAAATTCTGCTTCTATTGCAAATTTGTTTCCCAAACGTTTCTATTCTTTTGCCGAAAATTATTCTGGTTAAAAGTGTCGCATCTCTCTTTTATATCTCATCCTTGTAAGGGAGTTTCCCGAAAAATGAACAATATTCTGAGATTTTAAAATTGACTATTAACTAAATTTTCTAGTTTAATTTACAAAATATTACATTTACTTCAAATAATATGTAAAAGGTGCTGTCTAAAAATAATCCGCATTTCATCCCATGAGCTTCATGTCACACAAGGACCTGATGTCCACTTTCTCGTATGTACAGGCGCCAGATTTGTTTCTTCAGTCACATTTCGGAATGTTGGATATAATACTTGCGATTCGTGCTACTGCTCGTTGCGCGCATTGACCAACGTTTTTGCCTATTTCATTAAATAAGCAACTATTGTGTTCATTGCATGGACTGAGCAATTTTGTTTCCAAGTATGTGCAACATAAGCGTAGCGTGGATGGAAAATGTGGCGGAGGGGGGGAGTAGGTGCAGGACAGAGTCGGATGGCACGGGAACTCTGGGGCTGTTATGCAGTTATGGGGCTTTTCCGTCTTTTTTTTGCTCCATATCTTGGAAAGTGGGGAGGGGGGGAGAATGGGAATGTGCCCGTCCACCAAGCCCCTTCCGACGCTACGCCGCTGGGATGCAATAGACAAAAAAGATTATCACACGCTTTGAGCAACAATAATGTTTTCTTCATTTCATCAAAATATCCTTTACAAAATTTTTTACTGAGGTGAATTGGGACGGTGAAACTGAGAAGTGAACTGAAGAGGAGGAAGATGAGCTTTTCTCCTTCCCTGCGATTATGGCTTAGTGTGCTGAATCGTGACCCGTCAATTCGTCGCAGCCTGTTTCGTCGCCGACGATTCTACACCGACAAGTCGTAGTGAACCTAATTCGTCGCAGGTCTAACTCGTTGCCAGCCTAACTTGTCGCAGCCCTCACTCGTCGATCTGCCAATATAGCGATCTTGTCGTTTGTGAAAGCTGTCCTTAACCTTTTGGGACGCAGGTAGTATGGAAACACTAATAGTTTATATAGGTGCTGGCCTTCAGGTACTTTTTTCGATTACTACAATCGAAACAGCGTGCATTTCGAAGGCTGAAGTGACAGTGTAGGCATAATACAGTGTTCATGACCACGGCTATTTTAAACTTATGCCTACTTCTCTCGCCGATTACCAAGTTGTCTTTCAATGCATTATTTTCGTACACGTGAATGGATGCGTAAAGCCAACATCATTGGGGACGTTGAATCATTCTTAAAATACGAGCGCCTAGAAGGCGTGGATGAGAAGACTAGTCTTCCAAAGGCGGGCTGGTTTTAAGTTTCTTTAAAAAAAATAATTGTGCGGGTGGCTCCACCGGATCGAACAGTTTTCGTTAATGCTATTGATGTTGGTGATCACACCTATACAAGCCTTGCATGATGCATGATAGGGTTCTGCGTTTGACCCGACAAGCTCAGAATCGCCTGAACGCCGAAGAATACAACACACAACGAATGTTTCTCGCAACTGATCATACTTGCGACCAATAGTCGGCAACGAAACGTCGGCGACCAAATATTCCTCAACAAAATATCGTAGTACCTACTGAATGACTCAACTGTAGGTCTTCGTGGGGTTTCTTGCTGCACAGTCTCACAAAGATAAAGACAAACGGGAAGGTGTGAGGGGAAACTTTCTCCTGGGCTAACCAGAATTTCACCTTATCTTATCTCTTTACCAGACCCTGCTTGGGGTGGAGTCCTTTCCCCTGATATTAAAATCGGGGATTCCCCTCTTCTCCCCTCTCTCAACCTGACAGAAGACCCTTCAGGTTAAGATTAGGTGAAAAAGCGGTTAAATATAGGTGAACGAGTGGGTAACATTTTATATGGGATGGAACAATTTTGTCGAAATAATGCTAACTTCTAATAGCATACTAACGGTAACCACAGATTCCTGGAGAGCCATTGCATTGCGATCGAGTAGCACATCAGACAATACTAAGCAGACTGAGGAAAGGAAGAGGAATATCAAGGTGCCAATACCTGATTGGAGAAAACCCTGAAGACTGTGGCACACGATCCCAGCAGCGTAGCGTGAGGGAGGGCGGGGAGGCCAGGGGAACGTGTCCTTTTAAATATAAGAAGCCAAAAAAATAAGGAAAAGACCCACGAAACGAATGACAGTATCTCGCAGTTCCTGTGTCCCTCCCTCTCCCCACTTTTTTCACCCACGCTACGCTGATGCACGATCCCACTTTCCGTTGGAGACGCATTGGACAAGAAGTCAGTCGTCGGAAGTGGCACCCATATACAACCTGTCTGGTTGGTGTGACTCTTTCTACCAGGCATGCAATGAGAACCGATCAGAAATTGCGAAAGCTTCCTATCGTGGCAGCCTGTATGGATGAGGGAGATAATCAGAAATTTCTCTCGGTTTTCTCTTGTCCTCGTTTGTCCCTGGGAAGAATCGTGGAGATTTTGTAAAAACCTACGCCATTTTCCGTTGAACTCGGTATTTTTTTTTTACTCGATTCCTACAGGCTTTTAATTAACTAAAAGATAATTGGATGAAGATGATGATTTGGAGTTTGCCAGCCTGCCTCAGAAAGGTCGGAGTCGATTTAATAATGTTGAACTCGATCCAAAGATCACAAAATAGAAATCGATGCTGCCAGTTTCGAGAAAAGCCATGATATTGCCATTGGCATGCTCCTACCCAAGTAGCACGTAGGTGGTGGGCCACCAGGTATATGTCCCACTTGTCAGCCGCCATCTTCCGGGCCGCTAGAGAACCAGCACATTACCAGTTATCTCTTTTGTGGTGTATCACCAACTGGGAAGGGTTGTAATGCCTCCATGTATATCCGATTCATCTCTGAGACTTGGCTCTGGAGCATGCTCAGAAGAGTGCTCAAGAGTACCAAGATGATCCAGTTCTCACCCCTTCCGCGTTCAATGTGGAACTCTGAGGGGTGGGCAAAAGATTACGAGTACAGGGTCACATTTTTGTCAAAATAAATAATAATACAATGAAATAAGGTTTTCCTCTCCTTTCCCCTAGTCCTGTACACTTCTGAATTCCCATATTTTACCTCAGCACTTAATAATTCTCCGACTTTTATATTATAATAAAACATAATAATTCCACGCTTTCCTAGTATCTGTTTATAAATTACACATTCAAAAGAGGAAAAACGAGGAAGAAACACTTTTGCTAAATCAGGAAGGCAGGTATTTAATAACATTTATAGGATACAGTGAACGGGGGTACCATCTAGTGGGGATTCCTGGTACTGCATACGGGAAAGTGTCAGTTACATTATGGGAAGAGAGCTGGTGGCCCCTACATACAATAGGTAGCCGGCCAGCAGCTGCATGTCCCACTTGTCGCTACGTTCCCTCCCCCAGCAGAAATAGCCCAGTGTAGTGCTTGGGCCGCCTATGGCTCACTACTTTGGTGCTACTAGGGTAAGCAGTTGTTTCTCAATGTCGTGGCAAGTTTTCATGAACGACTGGCTACACGAGAGTAGAATGGGAATATTTTGTTTGAAATGCGTCCGCCTTGAAACTCCATTTACTTATTTCGTGAAAGAACAAGGAGAATGCATGCAAATACGCAAGCATGCAATTTTTTTTATGAACTCGGCAATAAGTTGCGCAATAAGCAGTTGCGTGATTCACGTGTAACATACGTGGGCCTATCAAAAAGTTACAGGACCGGCCTTCATACTAGCAACTACGTACAGAAGTTAAGTTTCAGTATGAACCCCTTCGAAATACAGTTTTTTTTTTATTAGTGCAACCCACAAAAAATGGCATAACTTCCTACATAGTAATGTTGAAATTTGAAATTTGGCATGAACACAGATCCAACCATGCACGACTCATTTTTATTGCAGCAGATGCTGGTATTAATCCTCTCGTTTTCTATGCACAATTGAACATGATGCTGCGAGTTTTCAAAAGTACGGCGTGGTACCTCAACAGGAATTTCCTAAATGCAGTTTTTTATGTTCTCCTTTAGCTGTGGAATGGTGAGTGTTGTTTCAGTTAACAGTATCCCCAAAATAAAGTACGTAATAGGGTGGTGTGAAATTAGGAGGTCTTGGTGGCTATTGGTCTTCGATATGATTCTGTCTTCAAAGAACGACTGAAAGTTCTCCATGGTCCTCTCTGAGGTAGGGAAGCTGGCACTGTCTTATTGGAACTCTGAGTGAGCTCAATATCTTCGAACTGATTGATCGATTTATCATAAATGGAATAATCAAGTTAATGGGGCTACTTGAAGGAAAATGTTTGCTGCAACAGCAATTCACCAATCTGCAGCCCAAAGGATAATATTAAAAGCTGCATTCATTACATTTCCGTTGATCCATTACGCCATACTTTTCTAGTGTTTCGGCGTCAAGTTCAATAGTGCATAAAGATCGACGAGGATCAATTTCAGCATCTGCTGCAATATAGGTGAGTCGTGCTTGGTTGGATCTATGTTCATGCCAAACTTCAACTAGGTAGCATCATTATTTAGGAAGTTATGCCATTTTCCGTGGGCTACGCTAATAAAAAAAAGATCCTGTAGTTCCCTTCACTCGAGATACACTTCTCCCAACGTTTGTAAAGAGCTTGGAACGCTGACTGCTACCTATTTTAGGCGACCACCTTTAACGCGCTGGTTGCAACCGACTAAGAGAGAGTCTGTTTCGTCGAGGCGACGGTTGTCAAAATATGTTTTAAATCGGGTTCCATCTGGTACCTTTTTTTTTTCTACTGCAACAGGATTTTGCGAATCCTTAGCGAAAGGCAAAAGAGGCCGACGGGGAAACCTTTGCAGAACGTAGATGTAGGCCGGAGAAACATCAACTTAACGGTGACCTGTGAACCTAACCCAAGAACAAGTGTCCCAAGTAACACAGCATGTTGATGAAACGTTTCCGAAATGTTGCCTATGTTGCTCTATGTTGCAAGTTGCTGTACAACATTGAGAAAACATTGCTTCAATGTTTTCACTTGGAATGTTGCTGCGACACTTCTACGAATGTCATTGCAACATTAGCTATCAACATTGAGAGAATGTTGACACTCTTGACATCGACAACGTAGCGACAACATTCTGATACAACATGGACTT
>CAJPEV010000357.1:22178-56822 GCA_905338385.1 Darwinula stevensoni | reverse complement strand
GATTTGTAACGTAAATGCACTGTTCCTTAGCAACATTTGAGCAACGTTGACGTTTTGGACATTTACACATAGATGCAACATTGTTCATCAACATTTCCTAAACGTTGCTGGAATATCTTGTGCTACTTGGGTAGAATCCGCGTCGCACGCGAGAGTCCTGAGCAGTGGCGTAGCGAGGAGGGGGGGGGCCTTCAGCCCCCCCAAGTTTGGTTCAAGCCCCCCCAACTCTGGTCGAAATGCGTCTGCCCCACCCCGACGAGGCGAAGAGCCCCCCAACGTTTCGCTTAGCCCCCCATTAGCCCCCCATTGACGAAAACCTGGCTACGCCACTGGTCCTGAGAGAGTCCAAGGGGGGGGTTATGATCCCCAAAACCCCACCTTGGGCACGCCACTGCTCCCACGACTGTCAGGAGGACGTCTTTTGGAGGTAGTAAGCGTGTCCTTTGATAGTCACCTCCGTCTCGGGGCCCACACAACTTCACTTTTACTAGCCAACACATTTTTTATTTCCATTTTTCTCTGTCTCATTCGCTTTCCGTTAATTACTTAGCCCCCTACCTACTCGACGCCCCCATCCTTAGGTGGCACCCGAGGGCAGGTGTTCCCTCACTCCACTACCAGCAGTAGCTCTTGTCCATTCTCAATGCCTAACTTCTTTTCAATAATTGCTCATAGTATTGCACTGGCCCAACAAATTTGAATGGAAATTTGTGAATCAGTTGGAAATGCACTCGTGTATAAATCCTCTTCTATTCCCGATTCTGTAGAAAATGGTGCATGTGTTTGAATAAGCTGTACGAACAGATTAGATGGAGTTTGTGAAGAGATTCAAGTACACCGTGCAGGACGCTACCATGGGCCTCCCTATCCACTGTGGCCGTGACCCATGGAGCGCGTATTCAGCGGCTTTCGAGTGCAGATTAAGGGCTCCAGTTAAATTAGGCCTATCGTGTAAGCCTACTCGCAGGTTCATTAGCCTTGTACTCCTGGGGATCGGTCGAGTTTAGAATGCAGCTCTTCATAGTCGCGAATTAAAAATATACAATAGTACGTAAAAAGGGATATCTAGCGGGGACAATAAATGGCCTGGATGACCCTTCGGGTGATGCTAACGGGGTGACGAATGAACTAGACAGAACGCGGATATTGTGATAACTAGCGTTTAAAGGCCAGTAATTGTCGACTGTTGGTATGGTGTCAGTGCTGGTACCACCGGCTTTCATCACTGCCAACTTATGTGTTTTAATAAACTGCATATATCAACAGTGAAAATATAGCTGTGAAGACTAAATGCAGATTTTTCTCTACTTAGCTACATTCAAGACTGGTTCACAATGCCTTGACAGTCATTGTTGCTGGTGCAGCTAAGGTCTTGGGCTGGTAATTTTATAAAGTTGCAGAAAATGTCAAAAAACTATTGAATGGAGACTGTTGAGCTTTCACTTCAAGGTAGTATCAAACATTTTTAACACCTTCCTTGGTGTTTTTCCAAATTTTGATAGCTGCAGCAACTTTAGTGACCTCCTAGGTACAGCTCTTCTAATGTTTGAGTCACATTTATCATGGCTTTCTCTGCTTGTCTCTTTCATAATGTCCTCCCGTGCCAATCCTCAATATGACCTGGGTCAGTTATTTTGTGAGTACAGTTGTCAGTGTTTTGCAAATTATATACCTGTTTCATAGTCAACCAACTTGGAATGAGAAAGGTGTTATTGCACTTGTTACAGTGATTGGTTCCACAAAATAGAAACATTGATTTTATTCCTATTACTTGAGATGAAGAGGTCAATGACCCCTAGGTGGCACTGGGAAGAAGAAAATACAGCTCTCAGCTAAACCTTTTTTTCTGGGCAACCATTTTAATCACTTCTTAGTTAGCATCTTGATAACCCCTTTGATAAAGAGTTTTCTCAGCACAGCTATACCTCCTGGCTGTATTATTTTTGGGGGGTGTCCATGCTGAATGCTTTGTCTGGGATTAAAGCATGTAGCATTTGCAGGTACGAGTGGTTATATGTCACATGTACCTTAATAGTGCTTTAGGGTGTGGTGGTAACAAAGAAAGCAAGAGTTGATGCAGAAGGGACCATGCACACCAGGTCATACTTGTATGACTAATACCAAATGGTTAAATAACTGCAGTGGATCCATACATGTCATTTTTATAGATTCAGAAAGAAAACAAATGACTTGTTGAATGGTAATCATAAGTATCCTTCAGTTGGATTCTTGTATCTTCCATAGCAGGTGTTAAGTAATATTTATGGTATTAAAAGGTTCCAGCAAACTAGGAAATTAGGTTGCTCTGGGATATGAAAGCCACAGTTTGATGTCTTTCATTTCTTTTGCAAAACATCAGTCTTCTCAACCACATTTCCATTCATATCAATCATGCTATTAGAAATCTCAAGTCTAAACAAAGCAGCATACTATTTATAGTAAAAGACACATATCTGTGTATCTATATCTCAATTTGCTTCAGTGATTTCTTCTCCTCTCAGTTGCCTTCTAAAAGGAGCCTTTAGCATTGTATACATTTTCTCTCCATGTAGTATCACTATCACTGCATTGTGAGTGGGAATGGGCAACCTATTTGCTGTGATGGTACCCCAGTGACAATGGCAAAGATGTGGAATTTGTGTTTGGTACATTTAGAAAAGCCATCACTTTTTTTTTTAAATACTTGGTAGATAAACAAACAACACTTTGAGCATGACAGTGGCAACTTCTTTCATAATAGATTTCACTCAAAAAGCCCTGCCTTAACCTATTGAAAGGCTAGGTGCAAACATATCTTCATAATCTGCAGACAAACCTGCAGAAGTCTTCTAACCCTCAATGAGAGGGTTTGGCAATTTCAGTATCACATAAAAATACAGGGTGCCAGATAAGTTAGTATACAGTAGCCTAATATTGTGTTTGCAGACACTATAATTTCAAATGGCTGATCAGTGATGCAAGTTCAGCAAAGCTCGATGCGTTGATGTGCTGTAGTGGTTTAAGTATGAAAATGTATATCAGTTTGTTTCAATTACTTCTCAATATATAAATGAATGCAATACCTTGCAACTGTATACTGACTCGTGGGGCACCCTGTATAACAAGTTTGTGGAGCAGCTCTAGAAATTCATGTAATATTAACAAAGGCAATGGTGGACTGTGAGATATGTGGTTAGAAGTCAGAGAGGTATTTCAGGATTCTACTTTGGTGGGGTATTTTACAGAATATTGATACTTTCTCTCTTTCAGCTAAATCAGGATATGAATTGGTAGTGACACCCCACAAAGCATTTACTGAGAACAGTCTCTTGACTGTTTAATTGTGACATCTGTTTTTAGGTAGGAGTTATGATGCCTAGAACTTTAAAAGATGTAAAGAATGTTTGCCCTATGTCTTGTCATTTCTTTATCCAGGTGAAAATATGAGTTTGGTATTGTTTTAGAGTGTTACTCTACATGAAAATGACATATATGACCATATATGAAACAGCTATATATGTTACCAGTCAAATGTATATGGGGGCATACATGAACATATTTTGCCATGCAGACATGAAAATATTGATATATTAGGGAAGTGGGGGGGGGGGGGGCTAGGGGGTTAGAACCTTCCCCTTGGGCTTTTGGGCTTCCCTGTCAGTGACACTGACAGGCATCTTTCAACCTTCCTTTTGGAATTCAAATTTTAGCTATCCCCCTTCGAGGAAAGTCCGATGCCTCCCGATGAACCCCCTCCCCTTCCCTACGTTACTGGTGGTATGTTAAACTGCGACCCATGGTAACCATTAGATACCTCGGGTAGGGGTCGTGATGGTGTTGCTAACCGCTGAAAGTTGCATTGAGTTTGGTGGTTGCGGATTTAGGTGGATTTCCGTCACCACCGTCTTTGTAGGATTTGGTTGAAGGCGCCACTTCTTGAAGTATCCCTCCAGTGCAGCAAAGTCTGCCGTGAGGGGCTTTTCGGTGTCGGAGAGGTGTTACGTTTGTGTCGCTAATGCCAGATCGTGCTAATGCTTAAATGAACTTGAATGAAGGGAAACGGTTTCCGGTAGGTCACAGGTGTAGATGTTAAATAGCAGGGGTGCCAAAGTTGACCCCTGTGGCAAGCCATAGTTCAGGATTCTTGGCTTGCTCACCTGGTGACCCTGGGTTACGCGAAACCTGCGATTCGAAAGCACTTCGGCGAGGAAATGTATGGTGGTTTTACAGGATATTATATTGACAGTCTTTAGCAGCATTCCACGTCTCCAAATGGTGTCATATGCCGCAGAAAGATCCATGAATGCGGCTCCTCTTTTAAGACGGTGTTGAAATCCGGCTTCAATATTGGTGGTGAGGGCCAGAACATGGTCGCCGCAATTTCGACCAGGTCGGAAACCGATTTGCTCTTTAGGCAAAGCGGCCTCGACCAGTGGCTAGTTTCTGGCCATAATCGCCCGTTCCATGAGCTTATTTATTGTACTCATCAAGGATATTGGGTGGAAATTGGCTGGTTGTTTGTTGGGGTAGGTGATGGCAACCTAAATGCAATCCACCCTAAGTGGTCATTGACCGCAACAGATGCCATCAAACCGGAATCCGAACGCCGCTTTGCGGAGTCCTGGACGGAATTGAAACGCAACTATATAAGGCCCGTTTTAGGGCCTGGGTGGAGGTGAATGTGATAGTGGGCCCATGCCTGCGAATTTACCAATTAATATCTATAACTGAATAACTGTGCCGTCGGGGGAAATATGTAGCTCTCACACGAAGCTCATCGACCCCCACGCAGATAATTTCGGGAATATTGAGGATGACACCAACTCCCTGGCTTCCCGTTTTAGCTCACTTCCACCCGCCAAACATTCACCGACAAACACAGGCCCTAAACGAGTACCATCGCATCGAACGCAATCATGAACTACCGATCCACAACGAACTGACCCATCCGCCCAACCCACGACTGAAATTCAGAAACCCGTTATGGCTCACTGGACAAATCTCTTGCCGAATCCTGCGAAACCGCTGAAGACAAATGGCGTGAATCAGGGTCAAATGCGAGTCTACTGAACAAACAATCTCGAACTTTCCATCCAACCACCCGGCTTCGCCCTACGATGCAAGACTTGGACTTCCATGAATAGACTTCGAACATCCTACATACGACCGATGCAATTATCTCCTCCCAAAATAGAGATGAAAGATGATCCAAGCTGCGTCTGTGGCTCCAGTCAACAGACCCTGGACTATCTCACCCATTCCTGTTCGAAAAGACCCATTCCCGGAATTATCACAGAAGTCCCCAAAGCTTCCCCAGAAGCCATTTATTGGATATTCAACCTGGACTTAAAGATTTAACGATGTTGCTCTCCGGATAACGGTACGAAAGAAGATCCAATAATTTCAATACTTCTTGACACTCCCATTCCAACTGTGTTCACAGCAGCATCTACTTTCTGTATGTCAGAATATCGAGTCCCTCTCATGGGATCCTTGAGAAGGGATCAATCAAAATCACAGGGGGAAAGATCAGGACTGTAGGGTGGATTATCCTTCCCACTCATATTTCTCTCCAACAATTCCGAGACTAGATGGCAGTATGACAACTGGCCTCATCATGCAGAATGATTACGCCAGCCTCCAACAGACCAGGTCTCTTTTTTCTGGATTTCTGGATGAAGTTGCACCCTTGCAGGGCTTGCGTGAACGCGCAAATTGTGTCCTATAGGCACAAAATTCCGAATGGACTCACGACGGAAAAACATCGGGCTCCCAGGGGCGCGCGGGGAATTTCTCAGATTTTCTGACCGGTTTTCATAATTGTTGGCAGTTGCCTCTTAGAACCGTGCCTAAATAAACCTGTGTGCAACATTATTAGTGGCAGGAAGGGAGGGGCGAAGCGAAGTCCTTGCCAAGGAAGGTGCGCGACGTGAAAGTGATGAGCGCAGCGCAGGTCGCATTGTGTTCACGCGCTCATGACGTAATTCCGTTCGTTCCAATTAAGGCTTCAGGGCGGTCGGGGCCAACACTCTTCTCGTTCAGTTCCAAGCGGAAAATGTACGATGCAAGTTTAGTCGAATCGCACGTTGCCATACGTTCAGGAACACCTGAACGTAGAGATAGTGCCAAATTACGTAATATGATTTTAAAAACTTTTTTGACCCCCCCTCCCCCCTGTGACACTAGAAGCTTCGACCCCCCCCCCCCCCAAAAAAAAAAAATAATAAATTAGGTGACAAANAGCTCCCCCCCCCCCCCCCCCCAAAAAAAAAAAAATAATAAATTAGGTGACAAAGTATGACCCCCCCTCCATAATTTTTTTAATGAGATAAATAAACGTAAAATGCATTTGAAAAAGAAACTCATTATTAAACACACATTGAAAGATGAAAGTTTTTCTTTCATTCGGTTCCTTCTTTAAGGAAATAATTTCCTTTGTCTATGTTCATTTTGATTGATGGTGATCACCCATTTGAGATTTAAAAATAGAGTAAAAGGAGACGGGGAAATGTAGGGTAGAATGGTGGAAATAGAGATCGCGATGCAGAGAGACGAACGAGGGCAACGTCCAAAGAGTAACTGAGCCTATTTGGCCTCTCTGTGCAGGTCCAGGCATGAAACTGCGACTTAGCAAGTTTTGCAGCACGGGAGAGGGAAGTCAACAGACGTTCCCACGCTCCCAATGCCCGCTCCACTGTTAGTAAAGGTAGTGGCTGCGGGTAGGTAGTAGGGTTGGCTCTTGTAACGTGTGTGATTGGTTACTAAACAATTACCCTTCTAATAAGAAATTCCAGTCGCATAATTTACTTTTTCATAATGAAAACAACCATTTACGTGACATTCGTGCAACCCCCCCTCCCCCCGTAACAAATCGTAACACTTTGTCTGATCCCCCCTTCCCCCCTTGCGTAACGTAATTTGTGAACGGCCCCTATCAACAGCGTAGGTCTAAATTCTTAACGAAGGTGATGTCTTTGTTTCACTTAATGTGCATAGAGAAGGGAAAAATCGCCATAGGCAGTGGCGTAGCCAGGTTTTCATCAATGGGGAGGCTAACTTCTCGTCGGGGTGGGGCGGGCGCATTTCGACCAGAGTTGGGGGGCTTGAACCAAACTTGGGGGGGCTAAAGTTCCCCCCCCCCCCCAGCCCCCCTCTCGCTACGCCACTGGCCATAGGCCTTGACCTAGTCAAACCGAAGGGAGAGAGATGGACGTGGGCGTTGATGAAATGGCAGCTTGTGAACCATGAATCATAACGAAGGAGAAAATATTTAAAAAATGGGAAAAGGAGTGGGTCAACATGTATCCCTGGCTTTCCTATAGAGATGGAAGAGCTTCCTGTGATTTCTGCTCAAATGCAATTAAGAAAAATCCCTACTCAGCATCTGGCAGTTGTAATTTGCAGAAGTTGGAAATTTTGCAAATTTGAAGATGCCCTAGGGATATTTGAGAGAAAATGTTTGAAGTAGTCCTAAGGCTGCTAGATTGAATATCATGCTGTTTGGTTATGTTAAATCAAAGAAAAAACATTGACTGAGGGACTTAAACTTTTTGTGCAACTTTGCAAGATTTCATGTGTCACTTGCAAAGGGACCCCCAAATTTTCCAGAGGAACCCTTTCTTACCAGACGTGAGAGTCCTGGGGACCCTTAAGGCAAGAAAGTTAGTGCAATCCCTGCCCATGAGATCAAATGCCAAAAGTAGCATTTTTTTCCCTTTGAATTGCTTGGCTCAATTATGACATGGTTTAATACACTTTTTTGTCATTCCACCATTAATTGCTTGAATTTCTTAAAATGTTGGTATGAAGGAAGGAGAGAATGACTATTTCAAAAGTGAATCAGTTCACCACCAAATGTCTTCATTCCATGAAGCATGACTTAGTTACAAAAATTTTTGAATGACCCTTGCATTGCTTGTCCTAATAGAACAACAACATTTGGAAACAGATTCTCAAATGTAGCAGGAACTCCTTTGTAGTTCTATTCATTTTTTCTCCACAACTTAAAATAAAAATCCTCTGCTCCTTATTTAGGTGCCTCTTCATTCTTTATGGACTCTGTAGGGTAAAACCATCTACGTTCAGACACTGTTGCAAACATTGTTAAAAAACTAAGCATTCGTGAGGCTGTCTTCAGAAACAGTTCTTCCTAACATGAGATGAACACGTTACTGAGCGAAGGACATGTGGTGGCCATGTTAGCTTTTCACGATTCCAAGGTATTGAGTTGCAGTGAATGCTATATCACAAACAGGGGGAATCCTTCAAGAAATCATGTGTAGAGAACCTTACTTTTAAAATGCTTCATGCATGAAATTCTTTTCTGTGCTCAATTTGTACTTGCCAGGAATCTAGGGGGACATGGAATCCTGTTATGTAGAGTGCTAGTGCCTTGATCAGATTACTGCCTTACTTCGGTGTGTCCGAACTTATGCAACACCCTGTTGATCATGAGCCCAAAAACTTAAATGCTAAACAAAATTTTGATTGACATCAATATCTTATTCCTTTGTTCCAGGACATGGCCATGAAGAAAAACAAACTACCTGATCCTATGCTATTGAGAATTTAGAATTAGATCCATGTGCAGCATTAATATAAGAGATGTGTTTATTGATTATAAATGTTCTTTGAACAGTTAGTTCTTTTTTAAATTTAAAAGTTAAATCTCAAATTAAATTAAATTAACTATTAAATACCAAATCTCAAATGCTATTAATAATATTATATATTATAATATTAAGTATATTATTAAGTATATTATAAATATAATATAATTAAATATATAATTACAATATATAATATTAATAATAACAATGCTATTAATTTGCAGCTACAACTATTTTGCATAGATGAGGTATAGAAGGTGCTGCTTATAAATCCTTATGCTTGCCCTACAAGATTTGGGTCTTAGGTGGATTGGATGCCCACCTCATATTCTTTGCACCTTGGCATTTTCTTTCACCCTCACATTCTGTGTACCAATTGCCTGTCACAAAGTAAATATTGAAAATATTGATATAAGCATCATAAGCTAGAACTGGCTTAATGTGCTATTTGTTATGATATCATAGATAAGAGCAGTTGAGCCTGTAATTATTGATGGTCAATTAGATGGTGAAGGTTATTGTCCTACCAGAGTTTCTGGTGAGTGCTTCCTCTGTGTCCTTGAGCTATCATTTTATTATAACTTTAATGCTGATTTTCTTTTTTTTTGTTAGTTATGAGTGAAATGAACTTGTCAAAATGAATGTGGAAGTCATTGATTTGGAAACTTCAGAATCAGCTGAATCAGATGTAAGTGTGGAATATATTTATAGCTGTACATCCTAGTCTACATTTGAAAAATTCCTGCAGATTTGATGAAAAATGTCATCAATGTCAATGTAACCTTGAATATGATGATAGAGCTAAATTGAAATTGCAGCTTGAGCCTCAGCAGCACCAGAAAAATGAGAAGAGGGGGCTTCGTCTGCCACAGCCCGAGAGCAGGAGAGGGCAGCATTCACCATCATTTCACCTACAGCAGAATAAAGGGAGATTGAGAGTCTCACATTGCCAGACTCAGCTGCAGGAAGGAATTAAATTTCTGAGGAAACCAAAACAGCCCAGGAGTGAAAGGTGGGGAGAATCTCATCCATTACCACAGCTGCAGCAGAGGAGTGATAGATGGATGGAACCCCATCCACAGCCTCAGGTACAGCAGAGAACAGAGAGGTTGAAAAGGTCACATCTGCAACTTCAGCAAAAGGAGAAATCTGAAAGTTGCAAGGAGGTACATCCACAGCCTCACCCTCAGCACAAAAGTGAGAGAAGAAGGAAGAGGGAAAGTTCCTGCTCAAGGGAGAGTGCTCCTATCAGAAAGAAGACTAAGAAGGAAGTGAAGGTCAAGAGAAAGGGTGAGGTAGTGCAGCAGGCATCACATGCATATGCTGGAGCAGATTTCATTGCCAATGTAAGTGTTGATTCTCATTAAAGCAACCTTTGAATTTTTGTTCATGTATCTGTATTCCTTTTTTTTTTTTTAGCATGGGAATGCACAATCATTGAAAACACTCTAGGTTTGCCTATTACATCTGAAGTTAGATTTTTTAAACTTTTTTGTTCTTGAACAAGTATTTCCCATCTTGGATTCTTGATGAATAGGTTGGTTTGGAGTGGAATAATATTGAAGACATCATCTCCCAACAACTAAGCTTGGAAAAGGATGTGGTCTGCAATGTTGTTAAACTTCTGGATGAAGAGAACACAGTGCCCTTTATTACAAGGTACAGGAAGGAACAAACCAAGGGAATGGAAGCAGATAGATTGCATCAGATTGAAGAGGCTGTCATCAAGCTCAAGTGTGTTAATTCTTGGTTTTTCTTGTTTCTAAATATGCAGGGTGTATCAGAATATGAAGTCCAGTCAGAAAGTTTGCAAAATTGCTGCATTACATGCAACAACTCTAACCCGTGAGCTTCAAATGTGAATCACCTTCAAAGTATTCTCCATCCACATCAGTGCAGTGTTGCCAGCAATTGTGCAGCTGTCCCTGTCTGGGAATGTCAGGAATGGGACTGGGATCTCAGCATGGTGAGAGTGGGATAAAAAAAATCTGGAGAAATAATTAAGGGAATTTATGGGAATAGAAGCATCTAGGAGTGGTGGAGTGGCAGAAACAATAGGAAATTTTCAAGTTTTCCCTCCTGGAGGGTGATAATATGTTTCCTTAAAGTTATGCATTCCATCAATCCTTGTGGCACATGCTGAACTTCATAAATAGGCAGCAAAACATTCCCTATGCTGCATTTGAATATGAACACTGTATAGTTAATATATGTGATGTGTTTAATCATATTTGCTTCATTATGTGTTAAATCCTTCTAGGGCTATGAGAGAGAGAGCAAGAAGCATAAGTGAAGCCATTAACTCCCAGGGGAAACTGACTGCATCTTTAAAAGAGGCAATACAATCAGCACAATCCATGTCAGAGTTGGAGCACCTGGTAAGCCTTTGCCAGATAGGGACACTACCCACCGAGAGCTTAGCTGACAATTAGATTAACATGATTCCTGATGCGAAACTTGAGGACAAGGGAGCTTGCCCAGTTCCTGTGGGAAGCAAGTTGCCTAGATTAATGTATTTTGCTATGAAAATGGGTATACCTATGGGCCATAATATTAGTCTCATACAATAGTATGTGAATAAAATATATAACTTAGCCTTTTAGTGGCTCTCCAGTGAACAACAAGAAGATCAATGCTGGATGGGTTCCTCCAGATGATAATCAACCAATGGTATGCTGCCAAACTCAGTTCTCCCCAAAGACGGTGATTGTTGCTGCCATGTCTTTCATTGGCAAGGTGCATGTGGAACATGTGGAAAAGGGACAATCCATCAACAGTGATGCCTACATTCATTTTCTGCAGACAGTCTTCCATAATTTCAGCAGACATCATGATCCTCTCCAATCTGAGGACATTTTGCTCATTCCTGATATTGCTCATGTGCTTGTCAGTCAGGCTGTTTGTCACTTTTTTAAGATCCTAATGGGTCTCTGTCATTCACCAGCCACCCTATTTGCCCGACACCAATGCTCTTGACAGATTTGCTTTCAGAGCTGTTGAAGAGAAGCACCAGCAACACAGTTTCTCTTGTTCTAAGGATGTGGAAGATCACATGACAGATGAGCTGAAGTCATTTTCTTCAAGTTGCCTTCAGAGGGAGTTCCATGTGCTGCTGCAGGATTTGCAGGAAATCATTAATAGAGGGGGTGACTATCTGCATTGTGTTATGGTTACATGGAAATATAATTTCCCGTTCACCAAAAAAACTGAAATGAAATTATTTACAGAGTGAACCTTGTATTTCCTGATTTTACTTTAAAAGTTTAATTTTTTTAAAGAAGTTCAGGATATCTTTAAAATATTTTCTTTATGCTTGTAGTACCTACCGTACAAACCAGGGAAGAAGTCATCTCTGGCTGAAAGAGCACGAGAGTTACCTGGCATGGAAGGAGCTGCTATTCATTTCTTGGAAGGAAAGAGCCCTGCTATTGCTTATTCTCAGCTTGTTGACCAGGGAACTCTGGGGAAAAGCTCAGAAGCTGAAGTGGAAACTGCTCTCCAGCACATTATAGCTGATGTCATCTGCAAAGAGCCTCTCATCCTTCAGCTTATTCGACCTATGTCTGTTGCATTCTTCAGAGATTCATGCATTCTTCTTGTGTGATGAGATTGATGATTGTTTTTCTTCCATTTCAGAAGTGATGAAGGATTGCTTAGGGTGGAGGTGAAGAAATCTCGTAAGGCAGAAAAAGCAGAAGAGAAAACTCCAAAGGAAAGAGCAGATATTGAAAAACTGGGCAGATATCATGGTTTCTCCATGCTTGCTCACAAGATTCGACCTCATCAGGTCTGCACTTTTAGACCATTAGACAGAGGCCTTAAGCTTTATATCCTTTAATTTATGTAGATGATTCTGAGTGACTGACTAATGCTAATTCTAACCATGTTCTATGTATGATGGAAAGGTTAAACTTAGTATGTGAATAGCTGTTATGATTGCTGACAAGAAAAAATTAGACTGGAGGGTGTATATATACCCTGAGGGTGTATATTACTAGTATTTCAGGGGGACAATTTCAAATAAATTGTTTCACTTCAACAAAACAGAGAGACATTCAAATATAAACTTGGTGTAGACATGCTTGATGAGATGGTGATTTGGGGTGACTTGGCATGTATCTTAAAAATATGATTTGGGGAAAAATAATACTTTTAAGATTTATCTCCATTGAGCATATATATATATGTATTTTTTATAGTTTCACTGCAGGCAATTGGGCTGATATGAAGTGGTGAAACTTAAAACAATAGCTGTTGTGATCACAAGTTTAGGAAAAATTCAATTTTTTGAGGTGTACACTCTTGGGCTACAAATTTTAGGTGGGAGATTCACCTTAAGGACATTTTCACTCCATTCAAATAGGCAACTATAGAATGCTGAAATTTGGTAAGCATATAGTTCTTTGTATATTGAATTCAGTAAAAATTAAAAATTTTTTTGGAATATGTACCTTCAGGGTCTAATATTTAGGAGGGAGACATATTTTCAGAAATATTTTTCACCCTAATAGGTTTTGATACATTTTGGTACATAGGTACTATTTTGGTACTATTGATATCCCAATTTCAGGAAAAGTCATACTTGTGGATACATTCCCTGGAGAGATACTCTTTATGGGAGACATTTTCCAGGAATTGTTTTGTTCTAGTAAAGCAAGCGTACATAACATTTTGAAATTTCATAAATATGTATTCCCAGGGAAGATTATATCTAGGTGATTCCTATTGAGAACAATTTCCTTGGGACAATAACTATTACATGGGGATGTTTCCAATAAATATTTTTGCTTGAGTGATATGCAGAGATGTAGTGAAAGCTTAGACTTGCAGGAAAGTACCTGTTTGTGGTACCGATTTTATTAAAAAATTATAATTTTAGGATGCATTCTCTGGTGGCATACTTTTTCCAGCAGAAATTATCCAATAAATTCTTTTGTTGCTGAGAAACATTGAGATGTAGAGAGCTGAAATATCATAAATTCATATTTCACATTAATTTCAAGAAAATTTCTTTTTTAAGGTCCATTCCCTGGGGGTAAAAATTTTTGCGTGGGGACATTCTCAATAAATTTTTTGGATCCCGTGAATCAGGCAGCAGTAGGAAGCTGAAACATGGTACAGAAGTATCTGATATGCTATGTTTTAGGAAACATTAAACTTTTAGGGTACATCCCCTGGGGTATATATTTACCAGTTTGTGTTAAGTGCTTTTGCTGTAGTAGAATGAGCAAATGTAGAAATGAAAAATTTAGTAAATTTTTTTTTTTTGGAATATTGGGTTCAGGGAAAATTGATGTTCTGGCACCTTTGAGGTCCTTTTTGGGATGGAGGGATGTGTAGCATTTTTACAATTTTTTGTTTAAGGAAATTATTTCTACAGTTGTGCTTTAAAAGGTACTGGATGAAGGAAAATTTTCAAAGGTCATTTTCGGGGGAAACTAAGAATCTCCATTTTTGTAATGTTGTTGACCTCAGGCTGACAAAGACATCACAACAAGAACAAACTTGAAGCCACAATGAAAAATACCTTCCATCAAAGAAGTTTTATCACATTGGTAGGTGTGAGCATGGAAAATGATTGCTTTAAATTGATTAGTAATTTTCTTACATTGTCAAGTGTCTATGGCATGACCATTGCACCATTGAGTTAAATAATATTTATTCTCTTATATTTCCAGACACTGGCAATAAACCGTGGAGAGAAGAGGAATGTGCTGTCTGTGAAAGTTATAGTGCCTGATCATGTGAGGCAGAGTATCACAGAGTTTGTTAAGAATCATTGGCTCAAGAAAGGGGTGCAATATTCCACAAGGACTTCTTTAGTCTTCCAAAGTGCTGAAGATGCATACTCTCGTCTCTGTGAGTCCCTCCCTTTGTCGTTTTGCCTAGGGGAATGTTGCTATGTCATGATCTGCACAACACTGAATCTATATAAGCACAACAATACCAGTCGTTTGGTTAGATCCTTTTCCATGTCTCCCCTCTCCCCCTCAGATGCAAAAAAACTTTAGCACTTCTTGAGTATTTGTTCTTGTTAATGTGCATGGTCTTGTTAGGCATTGTGACCTGCTGTTACCATATTTTTGAATAATCACACATCCAAGATCCTTGAGGCAAAAATGTTAGGAGTTTCTTAATTTTTCTCCTCTGTTACAATGTCCTCACTTGCACCTCATGGAAAAAATGGAGAGATTTGGTTCTATTGCCACTAGATATTGTTGGTATTATTTTGATTGGATATTTTAGGGCTATTTCAGGCTACTTCCATGGCAAACTGATCAGTTGGATAGAGCTAGACCATCTCAAAAGCAAAAAAAATTGAAGAAAAGGTCATTGTAAATAGTTCACAAGAAGCATCACAAAATTGTTTGTCCCTGATCCTAATAGTTCATGAGACATGACTTGTTGCAACTTTTGGTTTATGTGCATATTAACTCTCTCTTGTACTCTTGGAGCATTTTCATAACTGTGGAAGTGCAATAAATTTTGTGGGGAAAAAAATGAAAAGGAAACATTGTCACAACTAATGTTATGCAAATATTTTATGCCAGTTTTGGTCACTGATATTTAATTAATGTCAAAATGAAATCTACCTAGTCACTTCTGGTCATAGCATCATAGACCTCATGATTACTGATCTCAACCAACATTGTGGATGGACCTGTTCATCCCAATATTTTATGCTGCCTTTAAAGCTAGTCAGACTACTCTAAGAAACACTTCCTTTTTTTTTTTTTTTTTTACAAAGACTCAGTTCCAGCATGAGTCAACATTTTTGCTTGGGGAAGAAAGAGACTTGTTTTTTGATGGCCTTTAGATTAGATTCAGTTTTGCATATGCAAGAAACTCAACTTGGCGATTTTTGAAATAATATTTTCAGGTTGACCTCAGATTTGGTTTAGGTTAGTCAGGTAATGTTTGGATTTAGATTTATAATAGACAAGGAACAGATCCTTGTTCTGTGGGGTCTTAATGGAACAAAACAAAATGGAAGTGCAAGGAATTCTTCTCCATTATCAAATTTCCAGAAGATATTATATCATCCTGTTTCATTGCCTGCACATGCTCTTAAATGCAAGCCAAATCTTTTTTTTTGTTATTTTGGTGAACTTTATCCTCAGTGTTTTATTTTTATGGTCAGGTTAAAAGTATGTCATATGAAAGGGCATTTCAAGATCATTTTGGTTTCACTAGTCTTGTTTTTGTGAGATCAAAAGGATAGGACTTTCTTTCTTACAACTTGCTGATTGTTAGCCAAGGCTTTCCGTCATTCAGCAGGGCTACTCCAAGTAAACTTAGGAGCTCAACTCCATGAATTCCTTTATTTCCAAACTCCAGGAGTACCAACAGATGACTGCAACTGCAATCAGATTCCTTTGGCCTTTTTGTTTTGTAGTAATGTTTTCATGAGCTTATTCCCAATGAATTGCAGATGAATCAATGGTGGGTATCAATCAAGAGAATTTTCTCAAAATTATTCCAAGTTTCCCTTGGTTTTCTGAATGAACTGTCCACTTCAAATGTCATATTTGTCATAGTATATCATCTATTAGATCTATTTTGATTTGAGGTAATGGATTTTGGCACCCTGATTGACTTTCAAATAAATGAAGGCATGCTTCATCCATAGCAAATTTTGTGAGACATGACTTAACCCTTTGAACCCTAGCTTCCATACCCGTATCCACCCCCACCATAGGTTCCTGGGCGATATTTTGCAAAATTGGTTCATTTGCTCTAATACAGTATAAACACATTTATTATGGCATTTTTGACCAGAACAATGGTCAGAATGTCTTCCTACCTTATCTCCAGTATTCTACTTTCGTATGGTATACACTGAAGCAATTGTCCTTGCCTGTGCCAATACAGAGAAATACATGACATATGGGACACCAATTAACAGTCTTCTATCGTTTCGGCAAGTCCTGTGATGGGGTCTGTGGATTTGCTGTGACAGCCTTCCAATATTTTTCATTGCAGACAACACACCAATTGTTTGTGGTAGCATGATCAGGCTTTTCTGCAAGGTGTTATGGAACATCTGTATTATTTGCAGCAACACTTGTCGTAATGCTTCTCTAGCACTGCACCTTTTAGCCATGATTTTGGCTGAAAATCAGCACAGAATCTGATTGGAAACTTCATCAGAGAACATACAAGCTTGTGGCTGAACCTCAATGTAAGCCTAATGGTGATTGGTCAAGCTGTTTCCTGGCAACACATTATAGCAACTGCCAGGCTGGTATAGCAGCCTGGCAGATCAGAGCACCTGTTACTCTGGCTAGAAAATCAGCCTGACAGGTTCAAAGGGTTAAGCAATCATTAAATACACTCAAAGTTGTGTTTTTTTTTTTAAATAAAATATGGAATGGGACAGACATACACAGACAAGGACAAGGACAAGAACAAATGACACAAGCAGCAACACAGAGTAGAGGAAAGGGAATTCTAATCAGACATCCATGATGGCATTGTCCCACCTTCCCACACTTCCTGTCATAATGTATTCTGTTTTCACTGGCCTGGAGAAGGTGGTGGCAACTTTGATGCTGCTCCAGCTGCACATCAGGCTGCCAGAGTTGATGTGGCAGGTGCAATTGAGGTGCACCAAGCCCCTACCTCTCACACAATGGAGCACAGAGTGGCCTATGCTTCAGCCCAAGAGAGAGCAGGTAGTACCCAAAAGCAGCTGTGTGAACTGTTGGCCCAGGAGAATACCACCTGCCACTGGTTGGATTTGAACCTGGACCTCCCATGTGTGCCTGAGCCCCTTATCCACTGAGCCACAGTAATGCAGTCACACTCAAAGTTGTTTATCTTTTTTTCATACCTTGCAGACTCCAGGTTGTTGCAAACCAAGGGATATTTTTAAATGAAATGTGTGAAAAGTCTCTGGATATTGGTATTCATTTATTCATCTGCTGTTCATTTGGAATGAAAACCATCTACAAAAGATGACCAACCCAAATTTTAAATTTAAATGTAGGAAAAGTTTGATGTGGTCTTGATGACCAGGAGGTGCTCGAGTGTTTCCTCCTCTCCACTGCCAGCAGGAGCACTTTTCCATTCTCAATGTCTAACTTCTTTCCAATGCTTGCTAATAGTATTGCTATGATCTGGAAAAATTTGGATGAAATTTTGAGACTCAGTGGGAAGCTTACTTATATGCATCATGAAAGCTAAGAGCTAAGATATTTATGTCAAAAGTCATTGTTCCTTCTTTTTTTCCCATACCCTGTATACTTCAACTAAGCACATAATTATATAAGTAGAAGCCCACCTGTCCTGATAATTATTGCATATACTCAGTGGCCCCCCAAAAAAAAGGTAACCAAAGCATCTGAAAAGAAACCACTTGGTTTATTATAGATTTTAAGACATTCCATGTTTTACGTTTACTGAACTGTGCATTTCATACATGGGACCATTGTTTTTAATCATTCTAGGACTTTAAATTGATGGATTCTCTGACTGATGACATTTTGACCATGTCCACTGTTTTGTTGTAAACACAGCTCCTTCCTTCAGATAATGTCATTGACAATATGACTTCAGATGTTCAGCACAATTCCCAAGTTTTCATTCATCATAACTGATTGAATTCTGTGAGAATGCTCCATTTTCATATTGACAGCTCTATCCATGCCCCAGAACTTCAGGATCAGAAGGGTGAAAGGCCTTTGCAAGAGAATGTTTGTGGAGCCAGTCATTTGAAGTGGTCAAAACAGCTGTATTGATTGGTCCACTGTTTCCACCTTCATCATAACTTTTGAAGTAATGTTAGTCAAGTCAAATCCTTCTTTCAATGTTCACTGGGACATATGCATTATAGATTGACGACATTACATTTCAGTTACCTTTTGTCTTGGCCATCTCATAGAACATACAAGTTGCCCAGATATGTCCCATGTATGGATAAGTCCCATGGATCACATACTTTAACCATATATGCTCTTTTATTTTTAACTTCATATCCTCAATTCATGGGAAAAAATGTAAGTACATATGGTACAGATAACTGCATATAACTACCATGCATGATCTTTGCATATGGGAAACTTTGCAAGTATCACAGAAGCTCAAATTATTTAAAATTTTCTTTCTGTGCAATGTAGACTTGTTGTAAATGCTTTCTCCGCATTTGGTTCCAGTAAGGCCTGCCATGAATGAAAATGCTCTCTTATATCTCTTATAAAGACTTGCAGAAAATGAAAAGTTTTGGAGGAAAATAATTAGTCTTGAAAATTTTCCTGTAAAATTGGCTCATGCTGAATTTATGAAATAGAAGTTATTTGTTATGCTTTTAGTGTGTCCATTGATGGGGAGACAGACACGAGCTAGATTGACAGAGGCAGCAGAGGAGGCCTCTCTTGATGTCTTCTCATCAAATCTCAAGCATCTGCTCCTCACTCCTCCTTTCAGAGGAAAACCCATTCTTGCTATTGACCCAGGTTTGAAAAGCATCAGTTTTTGGTAATGTGGGAATATGAGGAGATACAGCTCTGCACTTAGAATTATGGCACCTGCCTTTTGTAAAAAAAAGTGATCCAGTCAGAGCATTGCATTATTCCAGAGCTGAATTTCAAATCCCTACCTGTCTCAGCCTCCTTTGATATTCATGAACAAGTTGCCATGTGGATTATCTTCTTAGTATATTTCTACCATATGCTGCATTTATTCTAATTTGGATTTGGTGGAAAATGAAATCTCTCAGAATTTGCTCACTGAGTTGCTGGGTGTAAATCATGATCTCAAAGCTGAAATATCTGAAATAATGGAGAAGAACTATTATCAGATGCCACAGGAGCCTGGACCAAGTGCTCTGCTCCCAGGGGCTGTATCCAAAGCCCTGTTCTCCAATCAACTTCTCTGCCACTTTGCTGATGAGACAAAGTGTCTTGCACTTTGTCTCATCAGCCAAGTACACCAAGCAGTGTCTTGGGCAGAGTTGTGCCTTGTCCATTGTCCTTGGAAAAGGTGCAAGCACAGTTTCTGAAACTTTGAAGCAAAATCCATATCCAACTTTTAATTGTCTCTATAGTCCTTGCATGTAGTGCACCATGCTGCTTCTGCTGAACTTCCATTGCTGGATGGAATTGCAGTGGGAAGATTGGAGTTTTTGCTGTCCATTTACACTTTTTATGACTATAACTTAGGACAACAGATTGATCATTCAATGTTTCATTGATTAGTTTACAGAGAAAGGAAAGAGCTACCAGGGGATTTAAGCATGACAACTGGGTTATGTTGCAAGAAGTTATAAAACATTGACACAGGTGATTGCAAAAAATTATCAGCCATAGTTTCATTGCTGAGCTGAATAACATGAGGGTCCAAGAGCCAAAACAGTCTCAGAGGCTCCTATATGGTATGCACTAAGGAACAACATAATTGACCTGAATGCTGAAACCTTCTTTAATTAATGGTCCTAAAAGAATATGTGGACTCCTATGGAGAAAAGAAAGCTCCTTAACATAAAGGTCCCTTTATCTCCTTTAAGTGAGGTTTGTGCATGCAAGCCCTAAACTTTTTAGATCTTTTTGTTTGTGAGCATAGAAAGGATTGCAGTGAAGCTGGATTTTGCTTAGTGACCCCTTGAGTTCACATGCTTTGACCATTAAGACAAAGAACTGGGATTTACTGATCTCTTCATGAGAGGGACAACTGTTCAGTTATTCAGATGCAAGCAGCAATAGATTTTTTATGATATTGCCCTTTTTGAACAGGCTCTTGAATGATTTATTAATTATTCTATTCATATCTAATATTACCTCTCTTTCCTTGTCATATAGAAATTGAGAGCTGTAAGGATGAGCCTCAATTAATGCAGGATTTTCTTTTGTGTGGTGCAAGCATACATTCTCTCTAATGAACATTAGTATTGGACTAAAGTTTGGAATGTATTAGTTGATACCTCTGCATACATTCCATTCAGACAATGCAGATGTTTAGTTTGATTTCAATACACACTTCTGTTGCATGCCATGAGCACTTGCTGGGCAGAAAATTATATTTTTATTGGACAGGGCTTGATGTGCATGCATTGTGACAGTCCATGTTAACTTGGTCATTATTGTCCAAGTTAAAGTATACTATGTGAAGTTTGATGATTTCTCTTAGGATTCAAGGGAGGCTGCAAGCTGGGTTTGATATCTAGCATGGGAGAAATTTTGTATCATGATGTCATCCATCCGTGCTTAGCAAAGTCATGTCCTAGTGACAGAGCTTCCCAGGTGTTGAAGCATGCTCTCACCCTTCATAAGTGAGAAGTGTTCCTCACTCATAATTTTATTTTGCTTTCTTTTCAATTGCAAGTATTACTTATTAAAACTGAAGGTGACATGTCAATGTGAAGATATGGCTGTTCTTTGTAATAAGAAATGGAAGCAGAATGTGGAAGCCATGTCTGAGATATGAGTTGTTTTGGAATGCAGATGTGAGACAATAGCTGTGGGGAATGGAATTGGCTGTCGAGAAGTGGAGAAGTGGCTGTCAGGATTGATTCAAATGGGGCATTTTTCTCCATTGAATGTTTCCTACACAATAGTAAATGAATCTGGAGTCTCAATATATTCATGCTCCAAGGAGGCTAAAGCCGAGTTTTCATCTCTTGATCCTACCCTCATCAGTGCTGGTAAGTTGATCAGCAACCATGGATCTCTTATATTTTCTTTCCAAATTATGAATTACAAGGGGCACTACAAAAGTAACGAGACAAAATTTATTAAAACAAATGTATAATATATAATGTATAAATATCTACTTTTCCACATGGTCTAGTAGTAACATAAGTCATAATATACACTCATTGCCAAAAAAAAAAGCACGACCAAGAAAGAGTTGAGCAATCTTGATTAAATTTGGTACACAAGCTCATACTATCATACTATGAAATTGATTAGAATTCCAAGTGTGTGGGATGAATATTAATGGGGAAAACTTCCAATTAATCAAATTTCAACAGTAGCTACGGGTCATAATAGTTGTCCAAAACAGTTACCTAGATGGTTTTTACAGAAGAAACATGATAGGAAAACTCCTAAAAATGTGCAGAAAAAACAAGCCAAGTTTCAAGATCATGATGAACCAATTCGGAGAAAACTTCCTAAACGCTGGAAGAATTGGGGAGAAGGGCAGTGCCATTGAAGGTGCCAGTTTCCTTTTTCTCCTTCCCTCAAGCTGCTTCCCTATAGGGCTGTTGTTGAAAGTTAACTGCAAGGCAGTGCCAAGATTAGATCTCTAGCAGCAATTCCAACAAGCTGTTAGTGTTTCTTTGATGTAGGGTAACTGAGAAGTGGCTTGAGGGAAGGAAATAAGGAAACTGGTGCCTTCAATGGCACCTCCCTTCATCCAGATTCTTCTGGCATTTAGCAAGTTTTCTCCAAATTGTTTCATCTCACAATCTCAAAACTTTGCTAGATTTTTCTGCACATCTTTAAGAATTTTCCTACCACATTACATCATTAAAAACCATCTAGGTGTTTGTTCTGGATGATTCATATAACCCCATAGTTGCTATTGAAATTGGATTAATTGGTGTTTTCTCCGTTAATATTCATACCACACACTTTGAATTCTTATCAATTTCATAGTATGCTAGTATTATTTAGGCCATTGATTAATGGGGGCAACTGGTTTATAGGGGCATTTTGTCAGAAATGGAATTGTTTTGGAATGTAATTTCACATTATTGGGGCAACCACTATATTGTGGAAAATTTACCCAGAACCAAGAACTTCATTGGTTTCTCAATAAAGAAGAACCCATTGTACTTTGCAATGCCTATGAACATTTTTGAAATTATTTTATTTTTTAATATTAGTTTCTTTGGCAAGGCGATTGCAGGATCCTCTGTCAGAGTATGTGAAAGTAGAACCACAGCATCTGGGTGTTGGAATGTACCAACATGATATATCACAGACCAGTCTGCGTTTGAAACTGCAGTCAGTCGTTGTAGATTGTGTGTCATTTGTTGGTGCTGATCTCAACAGTGCATCTGAAGTCATCCTCCAGTGAGTCTCATTCAGTCAAATAATTGGTTTGAGTTAGAACACTTTCATCATTTGATTGTATGCAGAATTTGAATCTGGTTCATGATACATTGTAATAGGGCTGCTAATTGGTGAAAAATGCAGAGATAAATAAATCCTACTCTGAATTGTACAAAAAAAAGTAAATACTGAAGGATGCGAGAGAAAAGTCATCTGGTGCACTGGCATCCAACAGAAGATTAAGCTGTCTTGTTCTAGGTAGAATAACATGGGAGCATTGTAGATACTTCATTTCCATTAGCTTTTTTTTTGCATTTCTCAAGTACTGACAATAGATGAAAAATGCATAACTCAGCATAAGTAAGATCTTGCTGAAGGGAGAATTAGGTGATGTTTATACTTAAATATGTATAGTGAGTCTTTCTTATGATAAAATTTAACACTTTTGCTCTGGAGGGTGTGACAGAAGTTTTTTTAAGTCTGCGAAGAAAAAAGTTTATAACTTTGAAATGCAAAATGTAAGAGACTTGCTCTTTTTTTAAAATTGAAGTATTTTATTGTGGAATATTGCATAAAAATTTGAAAATTTTTAAATGACATAACATTGCATCCACTGTCATCCAATATTAATTAGGGCTGGACATACATTTATGTCCATTGGATCAAAAGTGTTAGTTTAGCTTTTTGATATGTATGCATGGGTAATTCAAATGAAACCTAGACTTTCTGTCCCACATATGGCAGCAGTGTATGCAGATCCATGTAAAACAGATAGTGTTGATTGTAATTCAAAAGTTCTTTGTGGTATCACCATCTCAGCATCAACTTCACATGTTAAATTCAAGATGGTGTTCAGTTGTATCAGTGTGACAATGGAGAGTGTGTGAACATGATAAAGTTATCATGTTAGAAAAAGTAGACTTGAAACCTGCTGAAATTCATGGTAAACTTGCAGATAAGTATGGTGACACTGCCCAGTCACAGTGAAGTGAAAATGAGTTGCTTTTATGATTTCATTCAGGGAAGCAACACCCTCGCAGTGTTGAGTATCTATTTGTGCCTTCTTCAGTGGCATCCAGACTGAAATCATATGTGTGCCTGAGTGAATAATGGTGGTTCTTTGCATAAAGGCACAGAACATTTCAAAGCTTTATTTAACACGTTGATGACCAGCCTATTTTTGCTTGTCCGCCGCATGGGACCACGCGCATTTTTTTTGTCAAAAAATGCGTCTTGCCATCAGGACGCATGGTCCCAGAAAACATTTTTTTGCAGAGTTTTTTTTAAATGTTGAATTTTTTGGAATTTTTATCAGTAATTACAAAATCATAATCTTCTGGAACGTTCTCAACAGTTCCAGAGGGTATTCATTGAAAAAAAATCTGCATCCTGGCATCAGGACACATTGTCGCCAACGTGTTAATCTTAGGGAGTGCAGAAAAAAAAATTTGTTGAATACTTGAAGTTCCTGAGAGTGTTATTTATGTGGGCACTCAAGAACCTGACCATGTTTCAGACATTGGAATGCAAAACATCTGTGTGGAGCCTAATTATTGATTTGAAAGTAAGGAAAATGACTTCATTAACTACAGGGTGCCCAATAGAAAACCAAAGGATTTATTTTTTATTAAGGAATTATTCAAGATTATTCACAAAGGATTTACAAATATTCAAAATGTTGACTGTGATTATCATGACACCTTCAAAGACGCAGTATCTATGATGCTGTAGCCCTGCAAATGACACATGTATACTTGTCGATAGAAAACATCATTTCGTTGTTAAAGGCGTGCTAATTGCAATCCTTTGGTTTTCTACTGGGCACCCTGTAGTTGAACTAGGCCCCATGTTATTACCTCTAGTTCAGGTCTTCAAGAAGTATATAGGTGGGTAGCACTTCAACAAGAATTACTAAGTGCAAGTATGACCTCCTTAAGTGGCTTCAAGGTTGGCCCTAACACTTCTAAATTACAGATTTAGATGCACTTTTAAAGCAATGAAGCCGTTATATAGATATGGTTCCTTTGAGAAACAGACAAAATTTGTGCATTTACCTAATCCTGTCATGTCACAGTTTGAGAGAGTCCAGATTTCACTTGAGCCACCCTTGCATTAACCTTAATGATTCAACAATCATAATTGATAAGGTTACAGTACTTGGTACTGAATTACAGAACTGTTTAATTGCTTGTTTTTTTATTGGATAGGAAGGTGTCTGGTCTTAATCAAGGGACAGCCAAGAGAATTGTTGAGTGGAGAAAGGAAAATGGGCCTTTCATCAATCGGACTCAATTACACCTTGTCAAAGGGATTGGACCAAAAGCTTTTCAACAGAGTATTGGATTCCTCCGCATTCTTCCTCCTTCCTTACATCCACCAATACCACTGTATTGTTGTTGCCTTTCCAATAGGAGTAATCCTCCTCATATTTATTTTCATATCTTGCCCTTTTGCTAATAGTCATGGGTTGTGCTTGAAATATAGGCTGTCAGCAAAATCTTCAAATAATACAAAATTGATCCAGCCTAAGAACAAGAAGCTTCCTGTTGTCATTCATCAAACCCCAGAGCCACTGGACCGAACATGGATTCATCCAGAAACATATTTCATTGCCAATGGGTATGAAATTTCCTATGATTCAAAGCACCCTTCATATGATAATGAAATGACTTTCATAGGAGTGAGGGTAAGTTTCCATTGCACATGTGTAGCATCATGAAGCTGATAGGAGTTGATCCTGCAGGGATTGGATCTGAGAGCTTCATTCAAAAGGTGAATGCCTTCAAGGAACATGCAGGTGAGTGACTTTTTTTGGACTTTCCTATATCCCATCTTGTTGATCTCAAGGAACTAAGAGTCACTTTGTTCTGTGTCCAAATGGTCATGGGGGATAATCTATTGGTTCTGGATGATACAAGGGGTGTTCAAAAGAGTTTTGCAACTTACATAGAAATTGGTACCGGATGGAAATTATTTTATTTTATTTTTCAATATATTATCCTCAAACTTCAATACATTTATTGCACTCATCTTTCAAGCTGGTAATGCCTTGCAAATAAAAGTTTTTTTTCTTGTGACCCAAACCACTTTTCAACTGCTGCCTTAACTTCATCATCTGTAAATCACCTTCCCTGTTGTTAGGATTTATCAAATGATAATAATAGTCAAGGTAATAGTCATTGGGGGCCAGATTTGGACTATAATGTGGATGGTTGAGTTGTTCAATGCTTCACTATTTAATAGTGAGTTGTGCAAGTCTCACTCTGGGCAATGGTGCATTGTCATGGAGGAGCCAAACACCTTGGGAAAGCTTCCCACACCTCTTCTCCTTCATGGCCTCATGTAATTTTGACATTATTTAGGCATAATAATCAGCTATAATTGTTGTCCTTTCTGGTGGGTAATTACCAGGATTACACACTTGGCATCTCAAAAAATTTTCGTCACCTTTCCAGTTGATGGCTGTGTGTGAAATTTATTGAGTGGGGAAGGACTGGTGTGTTTCCTTACCCTTGATTCAGTTTTGATCTCAGGATCCCAGTGATGGACCCACATTTCATTACCAGTAACCACACGATAAATAGAATAATTGGGATCTGAATTGTAAAGCTCCAAAAGTTCAATTGATGAATCAATTCTTTGTTGCTGATTGTGTGGCTTGAAGTTTCATTGAGCACATATGGCATCCTCCTTTGACATGTGAAAATGATCATGATGATAGTTTCAATACTTCCAACTGAAAGTCCTCTCTCTCTTACAACATCTATCACCTTCATCTATTGGCCAAGAGTGATTACTCAACAGCAGCAATTGTTTCAGAGTTGACTAAAGTTGAAGGTCGACCACACTTTGGGTCATTTGCAAGTGAATTCCAGCCATGCTTAAACTCTTTACACCACCATGCTACTGTGGTATAATGCAGGGCACTCTCCCCATATACACCAACCAAGCATTGATGATTTTGCTTGAGATTATTTCCTTCTAGGGTCAAAAACATGGTCACTGCTTGGTACTCCACCTTTGTTATTTCATAATTTCTTCATCCTGTTAAACAAACATGACTATTTTCATTTATGAATACTTTACTGAAAGGGCTACAATCTTAGGCAGATATTATGCTAACCTTGAGCTAAATATGGCATATATTTGTTTCACCATATGCATGTTTAATATAGTGGAGTTACAAAACTTTTCGAACGCCCCTTGTACTTGGGATGCAGAATGCCCCATTATGAAATGACCCTACACCAATTTGTCTAATATGGTGCATGTAAGAGTAGCCACTCACTATCACTCAGTTGCATTTCAAGGAATAACCAACTAGAGTTCTTGTTACAATACTTTGTCATTTTCATGCTGGGATGAATAGGTGATTCCATGATAAAGCAACCAAGGGATCAAGAGGTAACACCTTTCCATCTCAGATTTTGATGAAATTTAGCATGCACGGTTTTTCTGCCCTCAAACTAAGAAATGTCAGATTTCAGCCTAATTGAGTCAGTAGGTCCTTCAAGGTAATCAAAATTCATCATCACCTGCTAAGCTCTAAAATGTGATATCCCTGTAATTTGATAACTAATTGTGCTAGAGCTTTGATTACCCCTTTAAGCACTAGTTGGGTATCCATGACAGCAATAGTATTGCCCCTCCAGCCTACAGTCGATATATGATTTAAAATTTGGCCTGTGTACTACTGTTGCAGATTTTGTGTTAGATTCATTATATTGTAAGATTCAACAGTCGCATGCTTTGGCAATTGAACCACTAAAGCTCATTCCAAGTGTGTGCCAATACTAAACCTGGTATTTAAAGCATTACAGTGTTAATTCAGTCAAAATCACTCATGAAATTTAAAATTGGCATAATGAGATTACTTGAGCCAAAAACACAATGCTATTTATTTATTTTTATTTTTGGGGTTTCATACTAAATCCAAAGGTAAACATTTTTTCCAGTAAATAACATTGTGTGATTTTTGATCAAGTGATGTCATGTAAATTTTGAATTCCATGAGTAATTTTGAGTAAATTGACACTTCAATCAAGGTTCAAGCATAATTAGTCCTTGAGCACCCTGTAGGATTTGGCACACTGACTCAACTAAGCTGAACTCTGACAGTTCTGGGTTAGGAGGCAGGAGAACTCTGAATACCAAATGTCATCAAACTCTGGGATGGAATGGTGTTAATTTGCAACTTTCTTTGGGTGACTTGTTATGGAATGATATAATACATACTCATGGGATGTTCTTAGCAAAAAAATAAATGAGTACCCAGGCTTTAAAAATGTGAGTTTCTCATGTAGTTCCTGCAAACTAAATCTCCAAGAAGGTCCATAAGAGTCGATCTTTCAGTAAGGAGTGTTTCACACCTAGCATGTTATGCTTCCTTTGTTTCAATGCTTGGGCATGTAAGCAGATGTACACTTACACATGCATGTCCACTTACATCCAAGGGTGTTCACAAAATGCAAGGTTTGTGTTTTCAACTGAACTAATCCCATTTTCAAATGCAGGCCTTGTGTTTTGTGAAACCCTCGGATGTAAATGGACATGTATGTGCTTACACGTGTCTGCTTACATGACAAAGCATTGAGACAGATGATATGACATGCAAGATGTGAAATGTCCTTTATAGGGCTATAAATTCACTTCCTGTAGATCAGTGATGCACAACCTTTTCCCCGTAGAGGGCCAAAATTTAGATTTCGGCTCATGTTTGAGGGGATGGAGGGCTGCAGACCCTCGAACATGAGCATAAATAGGCCGCATATAAATATGGATCTTTAGAGACTGGAGGCATCCAAGGGGCTGCAAAAAGGGTCTCTGCAGGCTGCGGGTTATGCATCACTGCTGTAGATCTTGCTAGGCCTTTCTGTTCTCAAGACTTTATTCTGCTCTAACAGGTAAGTTTTCAAGTGTTTTTACTGCTTATTACTAGGCTTTAGCTTAAAATGGTTGCCAAGGCTGGTGTTTAGAGTTTGTCCAATCATATTTTCCTGTAATGGGCGATAATGTACCATCCCCTTCCTCTCTCAGACATTCCTGGTCTGGCATCAGAATTTGGAGGTGGGGAGCCAACTATTGAGTTCATCTTGCTGGGTCTATCCCAGCAAATAGATGCAGACTTTCGGTCACAGTTTGAGAAACCTCTGTTCCGACAAGGTCTCGTGTCCATGAGACAGATCTCTCCAGGTCATGTTCTGTCTGGTATGTGTTCATGATCGTTGTATTCTCCCATTTTCATCATGATGTACACTTGTACAAACAGAAAATGTTGCTGTCACAATTTCAAAGGTGATTGTGGAATTGAGGCATTTCCCATTTGCAGTTTGAAAATTTTTTAAATTCACATAGTATTTTTAAAAAGAAAATTCTTGGCCACTCCTAGTGGTCAAGAATTAAGAATGCCTGGTGAATGCATTTCCTCCTCTATGTGAGGCCTGCCAGGAGATGCTTTTGACTCCATGCTTCCACTCTCTTCAAATTGTTTGTACCATCTTTGAATGGAGTCCTTACGAAGAAGTTCTGTATCATACATGTATCTAAATTCACACTGGACACAATGGATTGAAATTAGCCTTTTGCTGCCCAGAAGCCATTATAATTCCTTCTGGAGCAACACACAGTCATCTTTACATCTGTGCTTGTTTAAAAAAATGTTTCTTATTTAAGTGCATATTGTAGGTGAAATCTTTTGATGAAAAGCTTTATGTTTTAATACTGCCTGTACTTTGGGGTGTGGCTAGGTGTTATTTCCTCTCTAATATTATCGTAGTGTTTATGTTTTCATCCCACTTAAAAGTGGCAAGCATGGCATATCAAGAGTGAAGAAATTGAAGATATTATTTGTTTGAGAATGATTCATTTTAAGATTTGTCACATGGTAAGAGTACTCTTTGTAATGTTGCTGGAGAACAGTTAGTTATCAGTCTTCTGACCATGAGTGATGAATCTGAATCTGAAACTGATCAGAATCCCTCAAGAAGTGCTCAAAGCAATTGACATACTAGAATACGCATCCAGAATTCAGAGTTTGTACTTGATAACAGTGCACCGAATCTGCAAATATAAAAAAAGGGCACTCATAACCACTCTACATGTCATTTGGCTAAATGAGCAGTCTTACCTGAAAGTATTGTCAGTTTAGTGTCACTAGTTTTTTAATTCTACAGTAGTTTTAGTGCCATTAGTACTTGAAACTAATTTTCTCTAAACATTTGGACACCATGGGGAGTTCTAATGTATCTGGACTGAACGCCAAAAGGATTAATATAAAAATGAATAATAAAGAGTGGTATTGAATGGTATTTTCATTTTTTTGCAGGTCAAGTGAAGAATGTTACCCATTTCGGTGCCTTTGTGGATGTTGGCATGGAGACAGATGGATTGATTCATGAAAGTAGACTCCATCATCTCCCATTTTCCATACAGGTTTCAGACCGGATTGAGGTACGCGTATTGCATGTTGACCAGCAGCGAAAGCGTATTCAACTTGATTTTGTTGCTCTACTCTCCTAAGTTCATCCAACTCCAATTCAGTTATGCCCTTGTGATTTATGAAGCTTTCAGCCATAAAAAAAAACATGTGTTAACTCAGTTGTCATGAAAACTACATCAGGAAGAAGTTGATTACATATATGCTCTTGCACTCATTCTGCAGGAGTATCTGAATTTTTTTGTGGAACTTGAAAAGCTTAGTAAAATAATAATGCCATTTATAATTAAGAATAAGGTCACTCATTACTGCTGACAGTTTGAGAAGTATATCATACAGTTTGTCACTATCTTTACATCAGAAACTACTACAGTCTTACCTCTATTGGAGGGTTGGCACGTTAGCGATATCTATAATGCAGTCTTGCACACCTGTTTGTATGAAGCCCTATTACACCGATTTCACAAAAACCATGAGAGAATTAATGAATATTTCATCACTAGAAAAGTGACTCAGCACATGAACATTCGGCGCCATGAACTCATCTGAAGAGAATCAAGTGAAAATTCCATATTTCTCATTATTTTCTACTTGGTGTGACTGCAGTCCTTTTGTATATGAAATAGCCCAAATATATTCTTGTCAAAACAGCCCATGTGTTGTCATTCTTGCATACTGTTGAGCGGAGAGGAATATACTTAGACTCATTTCACGGGAAGGTCTTACATAGCGAACCTAGCCCTCGATGTGTAAGAATCGCTTTTTATGAAGTGGACACACCCTTGATAATTGACAAACATAGAAAGTTGCCAGTACCATTTTTTTCATGCAGTGCTTGTATCATTCAGTAAACAATTGCAAAATATTTTTATTAAAATTTTTTTTACCCATCATGCTTAGGTCAGAGGTGTCACACATACGGCCCGCGGGCCGGGGTCAGATCCGGCCCGCCGTCTGTTCGTGAAGTTTCCGCTTGGATTGACTGTCGGCACAAATTTTGGTGGAAATTTATGGATGCGGCCCGCAGGCATCTGCAATGGAAAGAATGCGGCCCGTCGATCGATTTGAGTTTGACACCCCTGCTCTAGGTTAAATAGATATATGGTATGGGTCTTTAATGAAACCCCAAAAATTGAAATCTCGATAGACCTGAAATGAAGAACATAAAATGACGGCGAATGACAAGAAACGTCGAAGGAGACAAAACTTCGAATGTAAAAGAAGGTGGAAAAATACCGAAAACAGAACATACGCTTTCAGACACAGTACTCTCCACGGCCATTTCTCCTTTTAATTTCAATCTCTCCTTCCAATGAATGGAGAATCCCACTGATCGCCATCAGTTTGGAAGAGAATCTAAGAAGCTCGTCTTTTGGAAAGGTACAAGAACGACGAGGATTTTTCTAATTTCATGCGCTTATTGTTGCCTTGGCTTTAGTTCAGGACGTCCTCGGTGCCTACAATGCTCTGCTACCGCAAATGTCAGAATATGGACAGTAGATAGCAACTCGCAGGGACGTAGCGAGGAATTATTTTCGGGAGGTGTCTTGTGTGGCTCTTTCAGGCTCATGATATGACGAAGAGGAAGGTGAATGCTTGGGAGGTATGAGAAAATTTTGAAAGCCCTTCTGCATACATTTTGGGAAGACTCCATTTTCTCATATCTATTTCTTCCCGCAGTTTTTGGACGTGTGGACAGATTGGTGCCGCCCTTCAGATAGTTGGCTGGATGAAAAAATCCAATCGATGAAATAAAAATTCTTCAAAACCTTGAGTTCAGCCATGAATTTCAGGTTTTGTAGATGTGGTACCGTAACCAGGCAAACACAGGCATATTTCAAGTGTCTCTATTGTTCTGGCCAGAACCATTAGTAAAGTCTATATTTGGCAGGGTTTGCTGTTCCAAATATCAGCGGACAGTGCAGAAAGCTACTTGAAGAAAATCTGCTTAGACCAGCCTTGAAAAAATTTCCTTAACTTTCACCAGCCAGGCAACATTTTTCCTCATACCGCCCTCTCGACGCCAAAAACGATCAAGGAAAGCACAGGAAGATCAAGGTCAATGTCTGTGTTATTACGATGGGTGATGCTGACTCGTATTCAGGGAGTAGCAGTCTACGTTAACTAATGTCCGCTACTCGCACGAGGAGGGGTTGTTGACTGTTCTTTGTTTTCTTTCACTCGTCAGACTATATGATTTTCATTAGCCAAGCCGTTTTCTTTTCATTCGCCAATCAGCCAAACGTACTCTCCTTGGAGGAGTGGGTATTTTACAAGTCTGTCATAGGTATAGGTCAAACCAAGCACGGGAAACTAAGAATTCCGTTTAAATACATTTTTTTTATCATAAAGCCACGATGAATTTCAAATAGCAAATGAAAGCCTGTACGTGCAGAGAATGTTGTCGGGACACAAGTGGCTGGACTAGTATCCTCCCATGCGAGCGTCTTCCTGTCATGTCATTCTAATCTCAGCTGGTAATTCCACTCGGAGTACCACTCTTAAGCACGAGGCTGTTAGCGCGTAGTTGGATTACCAGCTTCAGGGGTCAATCCTCTCCTCCCTCTGGGAATGCTAAGCGCGATTAATTCCCTTTTGATAAAGGGAAACATTTTTTCTGATATTTTAGAAAATCCCGGATTTTCTAAAATATCACACTCACAACTGACGTTGTACGTGAGGAGGAAAAGTCCAACGGAACGATGGACTTTTACACAACTTCCACCTTTTAAACATGTAAAACTCTTAACCAATACTCCTTCCATCGCTCTACCGGAAGGAGTTCAATTCCAGCTGCAAACCGTTCTTCAAGAGTAACTTTCACTCACAGTCTTATGCAAAGACAATCCTTAACCCATAACAAGAAAGTAGTACCTAGGGCTTCCTAGGTCTCATCCAAGGGCTTGGAGGTGCACCAGGGCAATTTTACTATCGTGTCGCCCTTGTCACCAATTGGGCAACCCATGACATTGACAGAGACTTCAACCCCACCCACCTCATAGTTCAGAATTGCCCCACACTTCGAAAATTTTCTTATTTTCTTCCATGTGAAGAGATATGGGTCAAGGACTTTCCTTGAATATGACATAATAAGTGGATGGAAACTATTTCTGAAAAAAATTGGTAGAACTATGGAAGCAAAATGGCGGGTCACTGAATTGGTTAAGAGTGATAATATTCAAAAGGTGGAACATGAGTGCAATTCTATACATCAGTTGTACATGTGAAACTTTTTTCCCACCCCCCCCCCCCCCCGCCTAAACTCCCGTACTCATGGAATTTTTCTTCATTTCGGGGGTGTCCAGACACCCAGGAAACCCCCCTGGCTACGTCCCTACTTCCGAGGGTTCAACAATGATGGCAAGCGCATGCGAGGTCATCCTCGTACTCCGCTTTTCACATTACGCATATAGAGCACCCACGAAGCTTCGAAAAACGTTGATCGTCGAGCGAAAAATTCTGTGAAAGGTCGGAATTACAGATTCGCATCATTCCTGTCATCGGATAATCCAAAGTTTAGGATCCTTCTTGGAATTCTTCCATGAATTTAGTACGTTGGAACGGGAAAGGACTCCTCATGGATCATGAGCCGGACCCGACGGAAGGATACTCAGCGCAACCGCAGGATTCAGACATTTGATGACGACTATGCAAACAGAGATGTCTTGGTGTTGCGCTTAATTTGGAGTTTAGAATCCCTCCTTGTGATTCCAGATAAAGACCTGGCCATTCCCCAATATAAAGTGTCTTTCGACATTTTAGCGATTCGAGTTTTGTCGTTTCTTCCAGTGCATTCGAGATACTTGTACATTTCTACGTCTAGGCTTTCGTTTTGTCGTGCTTCGAATAGGAGTGGGTTAGAAAAAAAAAACAATTGCCTTTTTTAGGAACTTTTTAAATTTTATTATTCTTTTTTCCTTTTACTCGGCACCGAAAGCTGAATGGAAAAATCTCTGTGAACCTGCAGGTAGCAGGCTTTCAGGAGCTCAAGAGTCAAGAGTCAAGAGAGTTAGTGATATCAAGAGGCGATTTCGCCCACTTCGATATCACGTGTCGAGGTCGAGCGTTCCTTAATTTTAGGGTAGGTCTAACGAGTCGTATGCGTACGAACGAATCTCGTATCATCTACAATACGTAACGTTGAATCATGTAGCGTCGAAAACACATATAGTCGAAAACACGTAGCATCAAATCACGTTCTGTCGAAAATTATCGCTGATATTCAGCTGATATTCATTCATATATAGCATGCAATTACTGCCTAGTGAGTACTAAGTATAATAAGTACAATGCCTGGTTTCTGCTAAAGCTAGCCAATATCTAAATTTAATTGGGAAAACAAAATAGTTCCTGGAAAATAAAAGAAAATTGAATTGATAACTCAGTCTGTATATTACAGTAATTCACATAATAGCAATTTTCATGAAACCTTAAATATTTTAGGTACTGTTACACGTGCTTTTTGTTTTGAATGTACTGGAATTCATTATGTTAGTAACTTGGTATTTGTGGACTCAACTAGCACATTTCACTTTTGATTTTATGCTTCTTTGCCGCATTTGTATCAGGTCACTATGTCACTGAGCCTAACTTTTTATCGGTATTTCAATTAAAGTCCAATTTAACT
>CAJPEV010000357.1:5485-21512 GCA_905338385.1 Darwinula stevensoni | reverse complement strand
TTCGACGATACGAGATTCGACGCTACGCAGCACGCCCGGCCTGACCCTCTTAAAGCTATATATTTTTGTATTTTTGTTTTGTTTTTTGACTATCCTAGTTGCTTACTGTCTAGTACCTAACGTCAACATTGCCCCCCACCTTTTTGCCTGTCCATGAAAGCATCTAGTTTCTTCTTAAAGATAGTCACAGAAGGGGCAGCCACTACTTCGTCATCTAACGCATTCCACGCGTTCATCATTCTGCAAGTAAAGAATTCCTGTCTCGACCTGTTGAAAGTCGAACACTTTCCAGAAATTGCTGATCTTTACTACCTTATACCTTCCCAAGTAGCCATTTTGATCCAAAATAAATCCATCGGACATACCCTCATGGACACTTGGACATCCAATGTACAGGGTCTTTCTAAAGTCGCGCAAACCTATATATAAACAAGTGCTGTTGCATGTTTCTGTTGAAATATATGCACAAAATCTCTTGCATGACGTATTGTTGGTCCCGTGTTTTTCACAGAAACTGGGAATGCTGAACATTTATCAACACATCATTCAGCAATATATCGCCATGATAGAAATTGACGAACGTGATTCGTGCTTTCAACTAGACGAAGCAACCGCTCATAAGCAAGAATCTCTGGTCTCCAGACCTCACTATTTTCTATTACCTTAACGAAAGAGTATGCGCTAACAATCCCAGAGACTTGGAAACGTTGAAGCATGACATTGTACAGGCCATTGCCCGTATTACTCGTGCGACCTTACACTATGTTGAACGTGAACATGCACAAGCGTGTCGTAATGTGCTTGCGGGAACGCGATAGTCACTTCCAAAACTTGCTATTACACTTTTTTTCATAGGTAAGATGTGTTCCTTCTATATTAAGCCAGTTTTGATTAATTCATCTTAATATAAGTTGCTCAAAAACATTTTATATAATGGGTTGCGTGACTTTTGAACGACCCTGTATATCCTCCTCAGACATCTACTGGATGACTAAATGTTCGTCCAAGGATACTCCTTGGACACGTCCATTGGATGGCCTATTGGATGTCCGTTTTTTTCTTTGTCCATTGGAGATTCCCAATGGAAAGCTATCGGATGACCATTGAGGAATGCAGCAATAGCAAACCCCATCTCCGAGTAGGAATGGAGCTAAATTTGCATGCTAATTAGTATTCGTAGCACGGGAGAGGAGTACTTTCTGAGATTACTGAGATTCCGCCCACTCACGTTTCCGAAGAGAAATAGAAGAGAAGCGCTTAGATGAAAAGTCAGGTATTACTGAGATGATATTCTCATCTTCCCATCCTAATCAATCAATCAAGAGTCTGTTTCCGGTAGTGAAGGTCGTCGTAAGATTTCTTTGATGAGGGGAACCACTCTCTCTCCCTCTATGTAATATGCAAGAATTGCCCGGAGTCTTCTTGAGCTATGCTACGTCTCTCAACAAATGAACTAATTGGAATGACTTCCTTCCTTCGGCTTGTACATGGAAAATGATCGAGTAGAGAATGAGAGCTTCCGCAGAACAATTCATTAGCATTAAGGAAATCAGGAGGCATACAGTAGTGGGTTCATTGCCACCTCGCTTAAATTGTGGGAACTTCATGTTTATTGAATAAACTGCTAGATGTCGGGTCAGATGGAGGTCCTCAATGGGGAGAGGACTACAAAGGACATCCACGGGTAGAACCCAAGAGGATGTCCTTGGATGTTCCTTTGCTGAACGTCCAATGGACGTCCAAAGATGGACTGACATAATTTCGTTCCTAATGTTGAATACGTGAAATAATGCACTGGTCAAAGGATAACTGGTCACACTGTCCATATAATGATTGAAGTTACTGGATTTCGACCTTAGATGAGACATTTGAGTTTAAAAATTCAAAAATAGAAATCCCAAGATCGGATGTTCGTAACGTCATTCCAAAAACCATCATTCAATAAAATGGAAATAATTAGATTAGTTCGATGTAGTTAGTTAGATGATTCTGCTCGGATGAAGCTCAGAATGCATGAGAAGACATCGATCCATGGCGATGACGTCCTATGTACATCCATAGGACGACCGCTTCTGGACTTATACCCAACTCTGGATGACTGGACTGTCCATGGACGAGTTTTGGATCAATCATGGCTACTTGGGATACATCAATATAAAGGTATGGGTGGAAGTACCAAACGAAAGCTTTCACCGAGGCGAACACACTCCTCAGTTGCATTAGGGTATCCTCATGTATTCATAAGTTATCGTGAAGAAGTCAAACGTCAACCTTGTTTGCCCAAGACCAGGGGCCTGTTCCTCGCCTCTGCTAAACTTAAATCTAAATCTAAATCTAAACCTAAAAGCAGTCTAAAAGCAAAAAGTCTATTCTTCGCCTTGACCCTTTAGACTAAGATTTAGCCAAAAATTTAGATTTAGATAGATTTAGTTTAGCACAGGCGAGGGACGGGCCCCAGGTCACCGTTGCTTCGTTGCCGTTTGTTTTTTTTTTTTGGGGGGGGGGGGGCATGCCCCCCCCCCCCTTTCAAGAAAATAAACTAAAAAAAGAAGGAAAAGCCTCATTAAATGCATGATGACAGTATCCCTGAGTTCCTGTGTCCCCCTCCACTTTTTCCATGCACGCTACGCTTATGGTTGCAGGTGTAGCACGTGGAAGGAAGAGATTCGTCACGTTCCAACTGTCATGGCCGCTCGAGACCTCACCGGTTTCTGTCTCTAGTTGCCGGTACGTCCCAGAGAATCACAGGAATCGTAGTTATCTGCTTCTCTGAGGAAGATTCTTGAACCGCTAAGCCTAATATGTTGTCTTTACTACATTTTGGGCTAGTTAACGGTACGCTGTAAAGAAGCTAGGCCTACTTAAATGCGTTGTCAAAGGCCGTTTTGAAGAAGCGTTCCTATGGGCATACTTAACGTCAGGCTCACAGGTATGGCTCGCTATATGCACTCCCCTTTCACTTCTCTGTAGGCCAGCTGGCTTTGCCTCCTTTTGTGTCCAGAGTGCACATAACGTGCACAGTCAATGCTTAAACCAACTCCGTTGTGTCCAGTGTAAAATACCAATTGGAAGCAGCCACATTTGAACCACAACTGCGAAGTTAGACCCATTCAAGCTCGGAAACGGCTGGAAAGTAAAGTGAGATCCGAAGTGGTTCCTTGCTGCGATATCTCAGATGAATCAGGAATGGTTTTGTCAACTCTTCTTGCTGAAGTTTGATCTATGGAAGCAGCTGAATTTCAACTGTAAATCTAGCCATATTTTTGCTAGAGGATTCTCTATCAAAATTCAAGCTGAAAATTTCTACCTGAAACAGCTGCAGTCTAGTTGGAAAATATCAATTGTAAAACAGCTGGCATCAAGCATTTTTCAGCTCTTTGTTACCTGAAAGAGTGTGAGTTTATAGCTTTGGTCCATCTGGAAAACTCCAGTTGGGATTTTAAACTGGGTTCACTCCAACGAGTTTCATTGGTAGTTCTTCTCAATGATGGTGTCCTCATATTTTGGCATATTTACTAATGTCTTATTTCCATTTCCATCCCATTTCCACAAACTCACTTAAATCTTGTGCTTGTGGGACCTGTTCCATACACACCATGTGCACTCCTCTTCCCATCAACCCCATTTCACCCAGGGAGTTGCATATCCCAGATATAACACTGTTTTTTGAATTGAATTCTTACCTCCCCATAGGACCACTTCCATCGACTGCATGTTGTGACATCTTCCATACACTGTTTCCGGATTGAATTCGTACCATCCCTCTATAGTGGTGAATGAAGGAAACACATTTCCAGAGGTCTCGCCTCAGCAGGCAATAGCCAAAACCACCCATGTGTAGGATGTCACTTCCTGCAATCAATGGAAGCACTCCTATAGGGAGTATGAATTCAATCTGGAAACAGTGTATTTGTGGTTATGTCTATCATCTGATATAATGGAATTTTTAAAGTTTTTTTGTCTCCATTCTCCCCTATAGGGGAGGGTACAAATTCAATCCAAAAACAGTGTATTTGGGTAGCCTTATGGTTCTTTGGGGGCAGTGACAGCAGCAGTCAGAATTGTAGAGACATCTCTTGAGCCATAGGACACCAACCCTATGCATGTTCCATGCTATCTTTATCTGATGCTTGCACCTTGTAACCTTTTTGAGACTAAGTCCAAAATGTAACATTTTTTGGACATATGGTCTATACATGCATGCAGATGCCATATTCCTCTGGAGCTCTCTTACCTTTCAATTAAACATGTTCAAACCTTTCTTCTCTCATAACTGGCAAGATCTGAGGCATGAAATAAAATAAAGCCTCCTTTAGATGACTATTCATAGGATTGAAGAAGGGGTGCACACTATGCACAGTAACCCTAAAAATGAATTAAATTCATGTTTAGGATAGAACTCTGGTATTTAACAAGTGTGGAACTTCTGTTGTTTTTCAGTCTAGATTTGTTAGAGCATGGACTTTGAAAGGAAATGAAGTGCTAGTAGTGTGAACATAGACTCAGAGTTGACCATGGAGGGGAGCAAAATGATGTCTCAGCTTGTTGTCATTGCTTGTTGTGTGGCAATGGTTCAGCTTAGCCTTGGTGAAAACCAATATCTGTCTGGAGTGGTCATAAGTGAGGTAAAGCGTACAATTGACCTCTCTTCTCCTGTTGTGAAAATTTCCCTGGAGTTTATGGTGAGAAATGAAGGCAAGAACCCACTGATGAAGTTCCCGGTTTCACCAGAAGTAGAGGAGAATCATGTTGCATTCATTGAAGCTGCTCAAGGAGATGACTCCCTCATTGTCCATCATCCCAAGGAAAGGGGTTCAGAGTCTTTCTATATTTTGGATCTCAAGAAACCAGTTCAGCCAGGAGATAAAGTGAAAGTCAGTCTTTTACTACTCATTCTTTTTTATATGTTAATACATGTTTTCATATCCATTCCTTCCAAATTTCAGACTTTTATTAGGGAATTACTACCTGTAGTGCTTTACTTTGTGTGATGCAGGTGAATGTTAACATGGTGTTGAGCCATGTGCTGGAGCCTTTGCCTGCTGAGATCAAACAGACAGAGAAGCAACTTCTTCAGTGGAAGGGAAATGCTTACATCTATCATCCATGTCAAGTGGAAACCCAGACCACAAAGTATATCCTGCCCAGTAGTCAGATTGAGGGATATTCACGAGTGAAGCCTGTCTCTTCTTCTGACTCCACCATCAACTATGGACCCTATGAAAATGTTCCTTCTCTATCCAAGGTAACTTCAGATTCAAATTTATTTCTCTTGCAAAGGCAGAAAAGATCGGGTAATTACCAAGACTAATTGGTCTTAATCACATGAAGTATTAAACACCAAATGAGTTGTTTCCTATTGCTCTTCTTCAGTTGAGAAATGTTTCAACCTTTCCCCCATGACTGCAAAAATTGGCAGCAAATGATTTTGCAGGGATCCATGAAAAACATTTATGCATATCTAAGTCTATGCTTTTTTCCTTGCAATTTGTATGTATTTGAAGTTGAGAACTACATAACAAATTTCATCTGGTGATTTAAAAAAAGCCCAACTTTTTTCTATGGGAGCAGGTTATATTTGTATATTCAATAAAAAATGGTAAGATATTGATACATATACAAGGTGTTGAGATGATTGGCTTTTTCAGCATCATTCTATGAGCCATGCATTGTTACATTACACATTTTATAGTGTTAAAACCTGAAGATTAATTTAGAGGAAAGTTTTTTTTTTGTTTTCTAACGGGAAATGTCAATGGCAGTTGAATGGCTGGGAAAGTTCTGAGAGTGGATATTAAAAATAGACTTATGTACAGTTATGGTTCCTGCCTGCATTCTGGCAACTTGAAAGGAAAAGTTTATTTTAACTCCAAAGTTTAAATAAGGACCAGCCTAGGATTCATATCACAAAAAAACTGGATTCAAATTGCTTACAGATGAAGCCTGAAGAAGTTTAGCTGTTTTTCTCAAAGAGCACCTTTTGCACAATTCTTTTTTCCAGATAATTTCTCAATTACTCCCTAAGATGTTTCAATATTGTTTTTGGGGGTTTCAAGGATAATTTTTTAGAGTTGTTTATTTGATTTTGATGAAGTTTGTGGTATATATTCATTGACAAGGAGCCAGATAGCTTATTTCATAAATATGCTCTCCAAATGCTCACAATTTTGAGTATGAATAAAGTGTTGCAATACATTGAAGGGCAGAAGTTGTACCAAGTGCTGAATGAAACAGTTGCATTTTGCAATTTTGTTAGTGATAGTCACCATGTGTTGAAGTAAATATTTTTATAAGGCCATACAATTCATTGGGATTTCTATGAGGGAAATGCCAGATTCAAAATTTTAGATGCTCAAATAATATGTTTATGATGGGATGCTAGAGAACTTGGCAAGTGAAAATGAGAGGGAATAAAAATGAGGGAGTCATTGGAGGCAAGACCCACCTTCAGAAGACCCTTTCTTCATTTTTTATTTCCTCTGAAAATAAGGCCAATTCATCTCTCATGATTGGTGGTGCTGAACCAGGAGGAGGGCAGGACCATTGCAATTACTGATAAAATCAACTGTACCTCCAACTATTAAGAGTGACATAGATACAACTTGACAGTCTTAATTTTAATTCCTTCTGACCTCATTGAACAGGGTGAACCAGTGATGATCCATTATGAGTATACCCAAGCTGTGATGACAGTGACATCCATGACAAGGACCATTGAGGTTTCTCATTGGGGGAACATTGCAGTAGAGGAAGTCATTGACATTCTCAACACAGGAGCTCGTCTGAAGGGTCCATTCTCCCGACCTGATCTGCAAAAGGGACTCGTGCGTGCTGCTCACCTGGTTGCCTTCAAGGTCAGCTCCCATTGTGAATTGGTCAATGTACTACATGAGAAGACAATGAATTTCACTGGCTGAAGTAGGATGATGTCTGATACTTATATGTATTGTAGACTGTGTTGCCAGCATCTTCAAGACATGTGTATTATCGGGATGAGATTGGGAACATTTCTACATCTCACCTGCGGGAATTAGAAGACTCTGTGGAAGTGATTCTTAGACCACGATTCCCTCTCTTTGGTGGCTGGAAGACCCACTATCTCCTTGGTTATAGTGTCCCATCTTATGAATACCTCTTCACTTCAGGTCTCTCATTCCTTTTTCATGAGTGAAACCTAACTGATGGCTATAAATGGGATCCAGGCTCACTTTACTCATTCCAGGAGAGGAATTTGTGCTGGAGATGCGACTCTTGGACCATGTTTTTGATGATGTGGTGGTGGATGACTTGAAGGTGGTTGTAATATTGCCAGAGGGGTCAAGAGTGACAGAGATTATCACCCCGTATGATGCATCTATCCTTCCTGAATCCCTCACTTTCACATACCTAGACACTGAAGGCCGACCAACAATTGCCATCCACAAGTCAAATTTGGTTGAGAACCATATCCAGAATTTCCAGGTCTCAATTTTTCTGGAAATGTCTGAAGCCTGATTAGGATAAAAACTTCTCAAATGGCGTTTTTTTGCTTTCAACAGGTGCATTACACCTTCCCACGCTGGCGGTTGGCTGTTGAGCCTTTTCTGGTGGTGATAGCATTCTATCTCCTCTTTCTGGTTGTCATCATCTATGTGCGCTTGGACTTTCGCATCACCAAGGTCAGACATGGGACTAGAATCTTTCTCCATGATGGATGACTCTAGTGATAGACAGATACCCCTCATGATGACTTGGGCTCTTAATGTCTGTACCACAAGTCTCTCTGTCCTATTCAGTCTGAGGAAAGCTGCAACAACCCTTTTTCTTACCATCAGAAGAGGGAGTAATTATTTGTGACACATCAGACCACCAAAGCTGTTGATTATTGACACATTCTTTCCATGAAGAGCTTATTTTTTATATCATACCTGCCATGAATGTACCCATATCCAGCCTTTTGGCATATCCTCTTGTCCATGATTAACAGTATGAAGAAAAGTCTATGCTTCACCTATTTTTGGTGTTCTGGTCCATGAAGTCCAAGAATTCATGTCACTATTTCCAAATGAATGAGAATGTCATTTTTTAGCATCCAAATTAAATTTGCAAAAAGATTTTAGACATGGCATTCAATGAATTTAATTTATTCCTTTTCCACAGGACCAGAAATACATCAGTTTTGAATTAATATTTCCTAAAATAACTGCCAATAGTTTAGACATCTTGAAAGGAGTATTGAATCTCCAAAGAAAAGCTCCAAATATTCCTGTAGATTTTGGAATGCACATGAATGCACTTTACTGACACAATCAACAGGTGATTATGTCTTCTAGTGACTGCCATTGAAGTGGGAAATATTATGGACTTTTATAATATCACTATTCTTTGTGAGAAAAAAGGGTTGTTGCAATTATATTTTGAGCTGAATGCTTACAGTGGCCATCATTATTGTCCTGACTGGAAATGGAGAGGTAACAGTCAATAGAAAATTTTGTTTTTTTGCAAGGCTAGTTGTCTCATTGAGTTTTGTTAGATGGGAAGAAGTTTCAATAGTAATGAATTAAATTTAATGGGGGGCTACAGTACGGTATCACAGGCATGCCACTAGGGTGTTGCAAGTGATATAAAATATTAAAAATATGTCCATTCTGTGTCATTAATGTTCAGGGTGTCAAGGAAGTTATGCATTATAAGGATATAGTGAAATTTGTTTATTTTCCTTTCTTTCAGGTTTTAGTGGTACAAGAAATTGAAACTTGATCTGTCCATGTTGGTTTTTTTTTTATCATGGAGACATTTTGAAATGACAGTCTTTCTGGTTTGGCTGCAGTCTAAAAAATCTTTTCTGCCAGAAGCATTTCCAATTGACTTTGCTGTGTGCAAAACAGGTCTGCCCATTGCCTAGTCCTGAACAGCACCCATTCAGAATGTTTGATCAAATGAACTGCAATTTCCTTACGATGCTTGAATTTCTGAACACCCTTTTATATGTGGTCTGTGGCCTGTGGGTCCCCACTTTAGCCACACTTGTTATAGGCTTATGTGCCAGAAGGGGAATGATCTATGGTGACCCCCTAACTTTATTTGACTTTGCAAAAGTTGCTATAATCAGTGTGCTTTACCTTGTGCCTTATGATAGGATGATGTATCAGAAGCCCGGATGAGAGCCAGTGGATATTGTGAGCAGATAGCAAATCTGGAAGAAAAGAGAGAAGATGTTTATCAACAAATTGAGGCTGCCATTCAAACTCTAAAGACTTCCAAGGATGTCAGTGCCTTCCAGGCCTCTGTAAGTAAACATGATATTTCTTCATTCAGGTCTGTTTGATTCAAACACGGGCCCCCATACATATCTTCACTCTCTATTTACTCAGATGAAAAATCTGAACAATGAGCATCGAATTGTGACCCAGAACATCACAGACCTGATAGGGAAAGTGAAGGCAGATTCTCCAGATGCAGTTGATCGACTTTCAGAATTGCAGCAGTTGGACAAGTGAGTCCCTAAACCATTCTGACATTTGTCATGCCTTTACCTATTGTCCTCAGGTTTTGTAATTAAAAATGGATATTACCTGTGTTTCTGAAATCCAGACAGATGAAGGAGCTGTTGACTCAGCAGAGCCAACTGGCAGAGCGTCTCTTGGCTGGGAAGATGAATAAACAGGCATACATGGATGCAGATGCAGCAAACAGTAGGAAGAAGGAGCAAGTTATGGAACGCCTCAGAGCCCTCCTCCTCACTCTCTAATGCTCCCTTCTATCTGAACCCCATGGTTGCGATCTCTTCTCTTTCATTCCCTCTTATTCTTCTTCCTCCCATCCTGTGTGAAGTTTCCAACAGCTTGCATCATAATTGGTGGGAAACTGAAAATTTGGGTTTCCTCAGGCTTCAATTTGTTTTTGTTGTTGCACCTTAGTCTTTATCAAAAATGATTGGAAAATGAAATCTGGGAGTGACTGATATTTTGCCTTTTTCTCTGACAGCTGCACCCTCTTCCCATTGATCCTACTGTTGTTGAGCAAAAAGGGCTTAAGACCTACTATGATTACAAGCATCCCAATTCTTTAACTGGATTATATTGCAATATATTCATGGGCATGCTAAGCAAGTTCAAGCTATATTCATACTCTTTTTTTTGTACATGAACTGAGGTGAAAGCAACATTCAGGTTGCACAGCGTGATTTACCGCCACGTCGACCGCTTCACAAGTGACAGATTTGAGGAGAAGAAAAAGAAAGGAAAATTGCTCTATTTTCTTTGATACCCAAAACTCTGCGGAAATTTTTTATTTTAAAACTCAATTGCAGACAAAAAGGGGTTTTCTGTTGAAATTTTTATTTGAACTCACCAAGAGCTACTTTTCATCTATTGGTAATTTTGCTGCAACTTAAGAAATTTCCTATGCTCTGCAGAGCAAAAAACTTAATTCCTATGTAGTCAGGTCCAACCTGATACGTTTGCATCCTCGCGCTTTGTCAGGGCCTACTGAGAAGAATAATGTCGTCATTGAAAGAGAAAGGAGGGGCTCTCATGCGTATGGGTTGTAGGAATAGCATTCATATCCCTGGGGGACAGAAATTCATAGTGTGTCCACATTGAATCATAGATGGATTCTCTAAGCAGCAAACTATTAGGTAATAGAATAAGTTTTTGTCCGCTAGGTGTCGTTATCACCCACGCATGCGCCGTACCCATGTTATTACGCAGTCGGTAATAAAGTACGATCGTGTCCATGCAAGAGAAAGCGCATTTTAGTAATAAAATTGTATGTTTCTTTTGTGGACATCCTGTACAGGGTGGCCCACAATTGCCTCCCAAAAGTAAAGGCTTATTACCTAAGAGGTAAACATCCAATTTCAATTATATAAGACTCAAACGATAGCCAAGTCAATATATTTTCATTGTAAAAAGTTTCAGTATTACATGAGAAACTTTAGCAAAGTTACATCATTACAAACGAAAGCGGCCAAATCATTAGTGTTCAATGTGACTTCGCAATTTTCAATGACTTGGTGCAGTCTCTCTTTGAATGCCAGCAGAATTCTTTCAATAGTCTCTAGGCCTACTGTGGCGAAGGCATCTTTAATGGCCTGTTTCAGCATATCTAGGTTGTCATAGGTCCGCCGATGTATCTCTTCAGGTTCAGATACCTCTTATGAATTGCCTTCATGATCTCATCAGGAACTGAGCCATTTGGACCCAAACTGAAGAAATTTCCAAATTTTCCCCGCACAAATTTGCTCTCTTCAATTTATCAAACCAAATGGCAATATTGGTCTTCTGCAGGATGCTGAGGTCACCCATAACAAAGACAATCCCTCGCGTTGCAGGAAAAACCCACGAATTAATTGCGACTTTCAGAAAGTATTATATTTGAAGTATGATATTTAAAGGCTTTAGTTGCACGATATGGGTACTTTCATTTGTCATGGTATAACTTTGTTCTATTTTTTTTATGGAATGCTAAAAATTTCCACGGTAAAAATGATTGAATTGGCTATCGTTTGAGTCATATATAATTGAAATTGGATGTATACTTCTTGAATAATGAGTTTTTGTGAACCATTCTGTACATCTCACTGAGGCTCCAACCATAGGCTGCGATTCATAGGGGCTTAGGGGGCTCGAGCCCCCCCAAATTTCTCAACAAATCGCCGCCTATAGCTCCAACAGAGCGCTTTTGTTAAGAAAAGTACTCCATCCTGACATAACGAAAACAACGCTTTTTTTCAACTTCAGCTATCAACTTTGAGCACTGGTGCGGTCATTCCCACGCAGTTACTCACCAGTGGGGGCATGAACGTTATAGCAGGCAAGGATGAAATTGTTCGTTATAACCACGAGTTACAACTGCGACTCCATTCTGGAGATGTCGCTCGTTCTCGTTAAACCCACGGGCCATAACAGGATCCCATGCGCAGAACTAAGTTTGGTCGACGTGACGGGGAAGATTCAGCTCATGCTTGATGCCTCATATCTATTTTACAGGCAAGGAGAACTACGTTCCTCAATGCTGATATGGGCTGACGAATGTATCTTTCACTTATTCTTATTATCTCTCATTCCCTTCAAAGGGGAAAAGAAGGTGAACCCAGGCCGGCACATTTATTGCAGTGGTCCCAATTTCGCGTTCAACCTTTCAGTGCCAGCGTCGATCATATTGATGCGCGCCTTCTCTGCCTAAATTGCCAGCGTTGATCTGATCGACGCACCGGTTTTGATCGTTCGGTCGGTTCGTAATATACTCATTGCCCAAAAAAGCACGACCAAGAGGGAGTTAAGCGATCTTGATGAAACTTGGAACATAAGTTCATATTAGCATACCATGAAATCGATTAGAGTTACAAGTGTGTGGGATGAATATTCTCAGAGAAAACATGCTTAACCATCCAATTTCAATAGCGGCTGTGCCAAAATGAGATCTCTGAAGGCAATTTCAACAAGTTATTGGAGTGATTCATCGATGTAGTCTAATTGGCATGCATATATTAGCTTCAGACATCTGGCTGATATATGTATCAAGTTGATGCATGGGAAGCGCCGCAATTACCTTCCATGGATCAAACCCTAAAAACTTGTTGAAATTGCCTCCAGAGATCTCATTTTGGCACTGCCTCGCAATCAGTCGCAGTCTCAACAACCCTATAGTGTAGTGGCCTGAAGGGGAGAGAAGAAACAGGCATCGCCCTCTTCCCAAATTCCTCGAGCATTCGGCTAGTTTTCTTTGCATTGCCTCATCTCACGACCCCGAAACTTCGCTCGATTTTTCTGCGAATCTTTATAAGTTTTTCTGCCACGTTTCATTTGTAATAATCTTAATGATCGTTTCGGGCGATTCGAATGACCCAGTACTTTTCCCCTTCAAATAACTTACGTTGGAGGATGATTGAGTAATCTCCCCTCTGACAAGTCCTTGAGAGCCAGAGTGAGAACCGAACGAAAGAGGAAATAACGGATAAAACATGGAAGTGAATGTGCCGCATCGAAAAGGAGAAAGAGAGGGGGAGTGGGCGGTATGATTCGAGAGTCTCATTTCCCTCTTGATTCCTCTAACAATATGGGACAGGACGAAGTGGTAACCTTTCTGGAGGGTGGCCAAAACTCCTGGGAAGCACGTCCCGATATAATGTTCATTGGAGAAGCGAAACAAGAAAACGAAAGGAGCAGGTACCAGAGTTTCTCTTATTTTCCTTTCAACATTGGAAAAAAAAAAACAGGACGATAGGGGATACCAGGGAGGGATCATTACTACTTCATGCCATGTAACTGTGGCATCTACAAGAAACAGTGGTATGCCAGTACTCTCATCGTATTTCAATTCCATGAACTGTGCTTGCTACCATGTCTTTCTGCTTTCCTACAGTACACTTCACCCTCACCCCTCTCCTCCCTCTTTTCTCTCTCCCCCATCAACATGGCAGACTCCGATCGTGCTTGAATTTAATCCTACTTTAAAATCCTAAATGCTTCTGGAAATGATAGGGTCACTTTCCTTTACCCAGCGACAAAATCGCGGGTTTCTGGTGGGGAAGAGTCAAGTGTAGAGCTTCGCCTTTCTGCACTGGAGTTTTGCACTTTCTCACAAAATGCTTCGGCGTTGGTATTGAAGTGAGAAATACCACCTTGGGATCCCATTGAGAATGATGAAGTCACCAATTTTTCATTTATTTATTTTCTATTTCGGCAGATGTATCTGCTATCTTTATCATTCGACACCAATAGAAATCATATCTCCCACAATAAAAGTGAAATAGAGTTCTTTCCGGGTTTCATTTGGAACGTCCTCGTACTCATGGAAGAAAGTGAGATACATGAAACATTATATCCCCAAGAATTTTGGAAGTTTGAGGGGTAAATATTTTATTGAGACACAAATATGTCAATAATTGTACATGGCGCACAACCCGCTCCTTCCCATGCCCGACGATGCATCCTCGAATCGGGTTTGAATGCTATGTGACATGGTGCTTTTTCCAATTCATTCCTCCGCATAAGTACGATGAGAAAAGAATGCGGAAAACTGGAGGAGGTTCGACAACACGAAGACACTACTCGGCCAGGCCGAGTTGCTCCAAACGAGGCACTCCCGATCGTCTGCGTACGCCGTACTCTGACTCCGAAATCATCTTTCCTTGCATTTTGAGCCACGATCTCACGCGATTTTTATTAGACACCGAAGCGGTTCGGCAATCTCCAGAATTAAGACGTATTTCGTCTCGTAAGAGAAAATTCAAGAAGCATCGTCGACGAAAAATCGAAGTATCATTTCATTGCATATCATTGTATCGGTACATTGCAGCAAAACGGTTCAAAATTTTTCAAAATTTCCAAAACTTTGTTCACCAAGAGAAAAAGAAGGCACATCACGAAATGGGGATCTGTGTTTTCATATGTCGTTAAAGGATATTTATCTCTTTGACCAGCCGATCCACAGCTGGTTCCACCCCTTTCAGGTCTTTTAGCTTTGTCTTTTGCACACGTTTCGAGTCGTTCACGGAGGTGTCTGAGAACACGATCCTCGCCGTCGGAAGGAAAGATGAACAGCGAGAGAAAGAGGAGAGAGGCAAGGGGGAACTGCATTTTCACTCCGTACAGCTTTACAGCTCCGTCAAGGCCGGCTCCATTATGGACGAACTGAAAAACATCACATCCAGACTACAGTGGATATCCAAGTTGTGTCGTGTGTCCACTCATTTTAACACTAAGATGACACGCAATGTATTATATGTTCGCGAACTCGAACTGAAAGGTACCTCTCCTCGACTCGAGCGTTTTGCTACCGTATCCAAAACAACAAAAGGAGTCAGAACGATCCAAGAAGAGAGACATTCGAACCAGTACCGGTACCGTTAGGTTACCGTCCGCTCGTAGGAGAGAAATACTCACTGATGGCTGGCGATCGGCGAATAGGCGGGTTGGGAGGAAGACTGCGTTTGCGAGGATCTGCGAGGGACGCTTTCTCGTCGATACACCTCCACGTCGTCCGCCTCGAATGCGGGATTATCGTGAAAACCTGGAAGCAAGATTCACAACCGGTTACCTTGCTAAGTGGAAAAACCTATCCTATTTCGTCCGGGTACTGACTCTGCGTCTGGATCTGTCGGTCGAATGGATCGGAGAAGCCCATGCTCTCGGGCTCGTATTGGTAGTAGACACCAGGATCATCTATCCCCGGTTGCATCTTCTGGAACGGGAGATTATTCTTCATCGTCGGGTCCGATTTTGTCGTGTCCTCGTATTCTTCGTGCTTCCTGTGCATCCATCATGTCGATAAGACTCCGTTAACCTTTCGTGCATGAATTTTTAAAGCTAAACAATAATTTGCCTTTTTTTGTTTCATGCTTTTTAAACATGAAACTAAAGAATGCCACCTTAAAAGGTGGTACTCTGCCGTGGTATTCGCATGTTTCACCGTTATGTGGCAACACAGAATAAATAATGTGCCCTGGAGTGGACTGCATGAATCAAAAGTTTCGAGGCATGCGTAGCGCTGCTAAAAAGCCATCATCAGAACCAAAATGATAGCCTGTGGATTTTTGAATCGGCCACTATCCGATAATGCAGTTTTACTTTCAGGAAATAACATGTATTTTCCCTGGAATAAAGCTGCATTATCAGATATTTCTCTGTTAAATAAAATCCACCCTCAATACACTAAAGTTGACGTCCATGATTTTCGAAAGGGTTTAATCTTTCGTCGCGTTCATGTCTTCGCATTCCACGGATAACTACCGTACAGTACCGTACATAGAGATTTCCTCCAGTAGAAGGGAAGGAAAAAGAAAAAAGGCAGCGTCTCTATCTGGGGGAAGACAAAACGTCCCTTCCAAAACTGCAGCTTCTTCCCTTTTGTCCCTCCTCTAAATGACAATGCGGATTAGGACCTTGTGCATCTACCCAATGATATGCTCGATGGCTCTCGTGATGGCAGGAGCCCCTAGGAGATGTTTGAACCTATAGTCTTGGGCGTTGGCCGATCGAATGAATCTGGACGAAACGCCAGAGTCCATGTGAATCCCACGCGGCCGAATGAAGGACCAATC